>OOFE01001537.1:27139-61849 GCA_900323365.1 Monocentris japonica | reverse complement strand
AAGAAGGCAAGCCGGCAGAGGCAGTGTGATGCTCTAGGCAATGTTCTGCTGGGAAACTTTGGGTCCTGGCATTCATGTGGATGTTACTTTGACACGTACCACCTACCTAAACATTGTTGCAGACCAAGTACACCCCTTCATGGCAGTGGCCTGAGGAGGATAATGTGCCCTGCCACACTGCAAACATTTTTCAGGAATGGTTTGAGGAACATGACAAAGAGTTCAAGGTGTTGACTTGGCCTCCAAATTCCCCAGATCTCAATCCGTTCAAGCATCTGTGGGATGTGCTGGAAAAACAAGTCCGATCCATGGAGGCCCCGCCTCGCAACTTACAGGACTTAAAGGATCTGCTGCTAACGTCTTGGTGCCAGATACCACAAGACACCTTCAGAGGTCTTGTGGAGTCCATGCCTCGAAGGGTCAGAGCTGTTTTGGCGGCACGAGGGGGACCTACACAATATTAGGCAGGTGGTTTTAATGTTATGGCTGATCGGTGAATATGCCATTTGAGAAGACCTACAACTACAACTAAGTCTTCACAAATGCACTGTGTTTAAAAGTATCCCTTTAAAGAAAGGACTTTTTTCATCTAGGTAGCTTCCATTGAATTATGACGAGACAGCCTTCCTTGTGACACAAGAACCCTCAAAACAAAAGGATTGGTGACTCACGGTTTTAGAGACAATCTGCTTCTTTGGTTGTCCAATCTTGAAGGGAATCCTGAAACGAGATTAAAAAAAGAACTGACAGGGGACAGATAAAAGGAAATTGACAAAGGGCTTCCTAAAAGGCTAATACCTAAATTATGAAATGCTTTAATTGACATCAGTGGCACAATGGGCGATTACCGGTTGGTATGGGCCTAAGTGAACAAGTCAGTCTTTCAGTTCCTTGACACTGCCAATCTAAAACTGTTAATCCCTGCTCCTCTGGAGTGTGCAGCCAAAGCCCTGTACATTAACTTCCTGTCATCACTCGACACATCTGGCTCCCATTGCAGGAGGATATCACTAATTAGATGTGGTTGTCCCCTCTGCTGTGTGTGGCTTTTCAGCAGGAGCCCTGCTACCAATCAAACAAGGTATTTCAGGGCACTGGATACCCCTTATAGTGTAAGACTTACAGCATAATGTGTCAGCAGACTCAAAATGACAGAGCCAGGACAAAGGCTTGCCTTTAAAAGAAAAACTTTTAAACACTAACAATCAATCAAAAACATGTCATGAGGTTTTGTGTACCTGCAAATAGGACAGCATACATTTAAGAAGTAGTTGTACCTAATTTTCAGAATGAAATACAAACTTTTCTACACTCTTGAAAGAGAAACACACCAACATCCTAGCTCTAGTTCTTCCAAAAAGACAAAACACAAATCATCTTTTCCCTCTTAGTTATAACAGTCTTTTATCCTCCTTTCAAAACCTTGCTTGTGCCTTAATAAGTTGTTTCTAAGCATCAGAGTGCTTTGGGAATCCGTGAGACAGAAAACACTGCCTTGCCATTGCACATGGCTGTAGGTTGTCATTGATGTGACACTAATAGCCTGAAATCCAAGGTATGTGATGGACAGTTGCCGTTGACAGGCTGGGTGAGGCAGCAGCTGCGTCAAAAGAAAGGTGTGTAGACTAATGAGATGGAAAAGGGAAGGGTGTGAGGTAGGGCCTCATTGTGCAACCAGGGAATGCCACTGATGTGCGGGAAAGATCCTTTTGATGACAGCTCAATCACAAAACTCAACATGGTCATATAAACAGAAGGATTAATCTGAAATACGAGCAAAAAGCTGCTTTGACTGGTGGGGAAGACGTACCATATTCACTTGATGAAATTCATTTTATCTAGAGCACAGGTAGGATTTTCTTTGATTTGTTGGATCTTCTGCAATGCTGTGTTATTACAATATATAAGTACCTGTTGGCCTGACCCTGTTTTCATTGAGGATTAAAAAGGGCCATTTAATCAATAACTGATGCGGAAAAAATGTTTGTTGCTTACATAAAAAAAACCCAGCAATTCAAAGAGAAGTGGTTTCACCTATGTCATGGTTTGGTTGAGCCACCACCAACCAGAAAAAAAATTCTGACACCCACTGGAATTCCTCAGCACCATCTTGGATGACTCATCTTTATCAGATCACCGGGATACTATACACTTGAATGTGATCACATCATATGTAAACACAGAAATGTGCTTTAATACAGCTGTGTTTGATATTGTATGCAATCACTAAAATAACATCTTAATGTAATTTTAAGCTGGCGCCTTTAGGGTTCAAAGGAAATCATGATAATTAATGAAAAGTTTAAATCAACAGTATCTGAACACGGTTCTCTTCCAGAGCTGCAATCCAGAGAATCAAGACTTTTATCTGTCATGTCATCAAGACACACGTTCTGGGGCACTTCATATTGATAGTATATGTGAGCCTCACTGTGAGCTCAAATGCTTATTTGAGCTTTTCTACCCATCATTTATTTCATAGTAATGATGACAGTTCTGACACAGACAATGTACTCATATACCAAGGAAAATTGCCCTGGGTACTGTCACAGTGTCCACTTAGCTGGTTTACAATTCTTTAATGGAGCAGCACCAGGATTTGTTTCTTGAAGACTGTCTAAGACAATTGGAATAACATAACATCATTTGTCTCAAATCATGGCCTGAAAAAAATGAAAAGGGATCCATAAACGTTATAGGGTCAGGTTATTGCTACTTCTGCACAGGACCATAGGAACGTGGTCACTCTTTTCAACTCCTCATGAGAACAGTGTATTATTGGCAAATACACACACAAATGAGCGTGTGCTAGGCAGAGAGAAAAACAAGTGGCAGGCAACCAGAGGGAGAGAATGAGGAGAGGGAGGATGGTATTCGCTGTGAGAATCATTTCTGAAGTTTCTTCACACAGCGATATTTCTGCAGGGGACGTCACATTTAGAAACATTGGTTTCTAAAGTCCAGTCCTGTGAACCAAGATCCCTGGAAACGGCCTGGCCACTAGACAACGGCTAGGCCACTAGACAGTTGAAGACTCAAGACTGTGACTTATGCTATGTGTTACAGCAGGTAAAGACTAGACTAGTTCAGCTCAATATTGGCTTAGAATGAAGTATCAAAAGGTTCTCACAATTTGATAAATATAAGGCAATCTTAAAGTCATTATAGTCTTTGGAGAGGCAAAACTTCACTGAACCAATAGTGTTACTCTGATAATTCAATATTAACCACCAATTCAAGTAATTTAGTGAATAGGCTTTACTAAATAGGTTAGTTATTTTCAGAGCATCAGCGTACTCTATGGGTTTTTAAGTGATCATAGTGACTTGATCACTGCAATGTCCTGGTGACATTAGGTTGTAGCCTACATTCAGGCCTAGATGTTTGTAGCATGAAGCATTTTATGACAAAATAACAGCTCCCATAACCAGGAACTAGGCCTGCTTGAAAAAAAGTTATCTGATCTTTGCTTTACCCCAACAGGCTACACGTCATTTATCTGCAGCAAGCACGTAGGGACGAACAAAGACACAACAGTCTTCTCTATCAGGACACATTATGCATCATCTGGAAGAACCAGTGGCTTTTCACTAAAACTCCAAATGTGTACGCCATTAGGGGGATAATGCATCACCCGAACTAGCATATTCTGTGGAGTACAGAGGGCCAGTTGAAGACGTTGGGGAGTGGAATTGTTCTGATGATGACCCCAGAGTCAAACCTCTCACGTCATAGAGGCAAGTGTACAGGCCCTACTGGAATGCATCAGTCAGCAGAGTCCATAAAGGGCTCTTTTCACTGGTCTTCCACCCCACTCTTGACCTTGTGTTTGGCCATGCGTGCTGGTGGAAACACCGCTTGCCAGCTATTGACCGTCTGACTGAACTGGGTGACGTCGTCTTGCTTGCATGATCACTGGCCCTTCCTGACCATGCACCGAGAATGGGGTGGGACGAGGTGTAGTCAGGGAGTTAATGTACAGACACGTCACAGAAATGCATTGAAAGGGTTTGTTATACTATGCATTGTGTCTCTCTGTTTCCCCTTGAACTCTATCGGTGAATTAATTGGGAGAAACAGCCACTGAAGTTATTCAAGTCAGCAACAGCAGCACGATTCAAGGCCGGTTTGAAACTCCAACCCTCCCTTTACATGTAAATGGAAAGCGTAGTCGTAGCTGAATCCTTAGAGATATAACGAAATTCAGAAAGGCTGGAAAGAGAACATGATAGTAAGATTTCATGCGTTGTTGTCATGTTTATGGGTTGCAAACTCAAGTCATTGTTATGTTCTTCTTGAATCTTTTTCTAACCATTACCTGAACTCCCTTTTATTGCCTTAAACTGACCCAAATACCTGAGCCCAACTAAATGGTTGTTGTATTTGCCAGACCTAAATAAATAGTTGTTTCAAGTTTGCCATCAAGCTCATAAGCTAAGGTTGCATTTCTGCCTTGACTGTAATGCGATGTCATCTGTTTTTATATTTTCAGGGGCCCAATTTATGGTGTGGATATACACCTCAAAAAGATAAATGCTTATTATATTAAGTGAGGAGAGGCTAGGACGACATTACTAGTACTAAAGCCCTGAGTAACTAGTAACGCCTCCCAATTGTAACCAGAGCACAAGCTAAATATGTTCCATAATTGTTCACTCGGAACAGAGACAGCCATCCATAGATAGTCACCCTGTATACTGTCCCCTACGTCCCCATTGAGCTTGGTGTGAAGTGTCTATAAATTACTATCCAATTAGTGAAATCACCTGTTGGAAGGAAAACCTGCATACTCTTGGCCCTCCACAGCACATGATTGGACACCACTGGCCTAGGCCTATCGATCACCGCTGACTTTCATCCCGACATGACCTTCCCTTAAGTTAGGTGCACTTGTTAGTCCATTTTCCCCAAAGAAGTCAATAGGTAAATTCATCAGAGGAGCTGAGTGAAAAGTGCACAAACTTCTAATTTTAAGAAAAGTAACAGCACTAACCAGCCAGATATTCCATGCTTCACTTGAATGATGGGGATTTGAACCAACTCTAGCAGCAACCACCCTTCCTCAGTAATGAATTCATATATATTTAGAAAGAATCTGTGGTGAGCAGACTTCAGCTGGGAGTGTAAACCTGCAGACTCGGCCCTCCATGGCACATGATTGCCCACCCCTGTTTTAGGGAATATAGGGAATTCTTATAGTACCATTTTACCTCTACCGTTAATGACAGTGCATCACAGTAGACCTTTAAAGTCATGGTTACGCATAAGCATGAAAATAAAAAGGGAAAAAAACGATCAACGATCATGTTCTAGGGATATCGAAAATGCCAGTAACTACCTAGTCAACGGACGGTCAAATTCCCTCAAAACGCCAAGTGGCTTTAACGTCAACTTAGCGAAGTGCAGCTTCCAACTTATGCTAACAACCTGTACTGAAAATCCTCTAGCTGGAATGGTTTATCTGAAAACGACCATCAAATAAACTAGAACTTACTCGTTACTTCTAGTTCTCTGATTGTTCGCTAATGTTTCAGAAACTAACACTAGTTACACGAAAATCCTCGATTCCACCAAATAGTCTAAGCTCGCTGTTTATTCATGTTTCTGAATTGTTTACCCACCGTAACTATCCAGTGACTTAATCTATTTAGCAATGTACCTACCAATCTATGGTCATTACGTACGTAAGAAAAGATAGGTGCAAAGCTTTGACTCATCGGTGTCGGGTTATAAAAGCCAAATCCTTCTCATGTTGCATGTCTGTCTGTGGAGCCGGTCCAGGAAATAGCCTGAGCCCGGTCGACAAGCAAGCTGTCTTTAGCTGAACAACAATGTGGCGAAGTGCGAGTTTATACTCTTTGGGAAATGCACCACGACCACCAAACTAACGGTATAACCAAAAGTACATACCAGCTCATTTTGTCGGAATTTCTATTCCAGTTTCATTGGGTAATTTGGTGTGTCTTCTGAGGACCTCATCCCTTTCCACCAGTCAACAGTCTGGCAAGCATAAAACAGGAAGTCGGAAGCTTAGCTGCTCGGGTTTCCTTTGAGGAAGTTGTTTGGCAGAAACAGGTGCAAAGTGGGAAAAGGTGAGAGTAAACTTTCATAAAGCTTGTAACAAATGGAGATTTTTGTAAAATGTTTGTGGAAAATTAAGGCCTATTAATACTTTGCATCTCGTTGCTATGCGCGTGCACGCGCACGTGTGTAGCGATCCAAGTAAACTGCAGGCTAATGATATCGTTTTCTTTATTCAAGTACTTACATAGAAATAACAAAACAATTGCATTACAACAAACTGAAGTGCCAAGTAAAGAGAGGAGCACATCTCCCCATCACAAGGATATAGTAAAGTTCATTACAATATTCAGCTCATTAAAGGACCTTATTATAAGGTAATAGAAAAACATGAAATAGGCTAAAAGACATCCACAACATTTTAAACAAGACCCCTTGTTTTCTTAAAAAAGCCAACAGAACAGTTATCCCAGTGTGTGTTTCCAATTGCCTGTCTATAATTGTTAAGTGTATCCCATTCCACCCAATGTAATTTCTATTTTCATGCATAAAGTACTTGAGCACCACCTCCAGAATCTTAGGGTGGCCGTTTGGAACATTTCCGTGCACATGCAAATATGAGGATATACTGTGATGAAAAGGAAACACAGAAAACAGTGAGTATCGACTCCATCCGAACAGTAGTGCCACTGTTGACCACAGAATCCCTGATGCCACCTTGGTCCATGAGATGAGATGAGTAGCCTGTCATATCTACACATAATTGAAATCTCTTAAAACATGTTTGTAATTATTTATTGTCATGAATAAGCCCGAGCCTATTGCCTTGTCCAAGGTCAACTTATCTGAAACTAAATCAAACAAGTAAACACAAACATTTGCACAAGGCTGCCTTCGGCTGTAAACTGACTGAGGTCACATTTATGATTTGTTGCTTCTATGGAGTTCTCATCACATATTGTTTTTGATCAGCCAGCCCTGCAACCCAATTTGGCACAAAGATGGCTGCTAATGTTGGCTCAGATCCAACGCAGAGAACTAGGCTGAGGCAAACTCCTGCTTCAGAGCGTTTAGCCATCCGCTTTTGGACAAACATAAAAACAAATAAATCGTACTTGGAGAATAGAGGAGCGTTAAGAGGGGATTGTTTTGAGTCTGTTTAACAAGTTATTGACATATATCAACGGCATTCACACAAAACCATTACACACTATCATTATTGTTCTGAGGAATATGGTGCAGCCTCTGTTGTCAGTCAACCACTAAAATATATTGAGGGGTTGGGGTGGAGGGGATCGTATGAATTTGAAAAATCGATCTTTTGTATTGCATTACAAAAATGTCACAAAACAAAAATGACAAACACATGATATGACCGATGATACACTGAGTTGGCAAAGTTGTAATTACATGGCTTCTTGGAGACATGGAAATATTTTGGTGTAGTGCCCGCCTCACTGCATCATTCCTTAACAAAAGCAAGATAAACACAGTTTTCTCTCAAAGGAGACCACATTCAATACTATAATTAAAACCATCCATTCTCACTAGCAAGTGTCAAATCAACAGACACATACTCTCTTTCAGAAATACTGGATAGCCTTTGTTTCAGTCATTTTTTGGACAAAAGAATTGGAAAAGATCCAGAGTCTACGTTGACCAGCATCTAACATCAAATTATTCTTGATGCTGCAATATTACATTGAAGGGAAATAGTTTTTTATTTTCTATTTCTTCCTGATCACCTGACTTATCTCCCCTCCTAGATGTTAAGTGGTATCTGCACAAGGCTAGCTGCTACAGTAATGTATGTACATTACTCAAAACAAGATTTAGCCAGGCAAATCCCAATCTAATGTTTACATTTTATTTCTTATCAAATTGATTATCTTGTGTAACGTCTCAACCTATGAATGTTACGCTTTAAGGAGGTTGTGATTTTCATTTCCGTTGCTGTGATACAGAAGAATTACATCAGGAGGAGTTCACGAAATGTTCATTGGTTGATGACGGTGCAGTGGGTTAATGTGCTTATACGGTACAAAACTATTGATTTAAAGTTAGATGTTACTGGATGTGTGAACTCTTCAACTATCTCAGAAAGTGCAAGGCCGTCTGTTCATTTAACCATGTAGAAGACTCTGAGGCCAAATTAATTGGAAAATAAGTGGACACTCGCCAGGAAGCTCAGCAATGAAAACTGGTTTGCACAGGAGAGGGAAAGCATGGCCTTGGAAGCTCATTTCAGAATGCAGTGCTCTCAGTGGCAGTGTTTTTTTAAACCTTTCTTTTGGCCTTTGCATTTGTCAATCGATGTTCTCTTTAAGTTTGATTGCCGTGCCCCTGACCAGTACAATATTTTCTCCAGTTCACAATAAACAATGTCTGTTAAATTTGTCTGTCTCACATCTAGCATACAATCCTTTGCATTCAGAGAACACGGCCAATACACAGAAATATGTCAATTAAACTAGATGGAGAGAAGAATGCCTCTAACGACAGAAAGTGAAGCCTATCCAGTATTAGAGCACCAAAGCGGGAGGATATGCTGCCAAGCTGTTGAGATGATCATTTCTCGAATTAATACATAAGCAGTGATGGAAAAATGCAAATGGTTCATGTATAAAGACCAGTACTGGTATTTTTGATCTTTGGGTGCTATTATATTCTAGCCTTTAAAGGAGTAAATACCTCATGTTGTTCAACATCTTGCTTATTGAGATATTTAGTCGTCATTCATTCATAACCAACATTGACCGCCACCACTCTCATTCTAAATGTAGAAATTATTATATTTGATGAAAATGCCGTGCTAATATCTGAAGTGTCACTTGTTTGCACAGAGGTGCTCCACTGGGCCATAATACAGTCTTTGAGGAAACACCTCGCCTTCCTCCGCTTCGGCTCGATTCAAGCACAACAAAACAGCATTTCAGGGAAAAAGTGATACCGCTATCACAGATTAGTTTTCATCAAATGAGGTCATTGTTGTGCACTATTTAAAATGTTTAAAGTACATTTTAAGATACAAGGGAAGCTAATGGCAGTGATAAATCTGCACAAATATTTCTAGGGGTGACAAAAGAAGGTCTGAGATATTTACTCCTAGTCAGGACAAAATTAAATGAGGACCCACATGTCAAAAACAGTGGCGTTGTCCTCTAATGTATTTTGTTCAAAAGATGATTCAATCTTTCAGTCTCCTATTTATCAGTGCACAATCAGTTTCTCGCATTAGAAGTTCTTGAATCTGGATAAATGCACATCATTTAGAAGCCTAATAATGTTTATCTGTTTTTCTATACAATGGGGGAGATGCATTAATTGAAAAATCTGATTGCAACCGTAAGGGAGATACACATGATGTTGAAAAACCTTTTTGTTTATTCAGAGAACACATTAGTGCTTCCTTAAACCACTTACCACTTTAAAGCGTACAGAATGTACAAATTATATTATTTTTGAAATGGAAGATAACACACCTTATTCTGCACTGTCTCAATGCTCCAAAGACTTTTGCAATGACCTATGACCACAAAATATTCTGTATTATAACTACATTACAAAAAGCTTGAAGACACATTCTGCACAAGCATTCAGTCAATTGAAGGTTTTTGATATGGAGACATTTGTATTTACATAGTGTGCATGTAGGCATGCACATATATGCACAATTTAATACTGAGTTATGGTGCATTTGACAATTTTGAGTATAAAAGTGTAAGTTCTACTGTAGCTACCTGCATACATATTTGTATACTGTACAAAAATAACAACCCCTTAGTTTACAACTCAATCTGTCCGTATTTTAAAAGCTGTAAACATGGATTTAGATATTTAAACTTCTCTCACCATATGCTGCTCATGTTTTGGTAACGTGAATTGAGTAGTTATAGTCCTTACGCTGTGTCCAAGTAATTTCTCAATACTTTGAATCACAGACAAAAAGCCTTATTCATCTTTACTTTTATCCATATTCATCTGAGCTTTTGAGAAAAGCCACCAAAATTATATCTGGTAACACCACAAAAAGCCATCGTATAAAAAAAGGCAACATAACTTCCAAAAAATATTACACTGTGTCTGTAAATGACTGCAAATAAATATGTATTGGCGTTGATTGCTGCAGGCGTGTTTGTTTTATAGCTAAGGGTAACATGACAGAACATTTGTGTATCATCCAAGGAATTGTGACTCACTGTACCATAATCCATAACTAAACTCTTTTTAATGTCTTGGTTCACTGATCTTTCAATGTGTGTTCTAAGTTGATATCTCTATTATGTGTGGCAAAGGTCAGGCACAATAATAAGAACAAGGTTGGCTGTATTATCACAATACATTTGGCACATTCTTTAGAAAAAACAACATTCAAATAGAAAAAAAAAAACTACACTTCAACAAAAACAACAAAAAGACAGTCAAGTGCCACTAATAAGGTATCCATGACAGTACACAAATATAACCAATTGCACTTTTAAACAACCCAATAAAATTAATGCATACATCCCAGACAACTCACCCTTTTCTAAGCTCCATTGCAGTTTTGTTTATTTCAACCCCTGTGATGGATTCTGGCATCCTTGCAATTTAGAAATTTTACAGAAGCATGTCCACCTCAAAACCTACAAAGACATGGTGGCCTTTTGGACAGAATGTGCTATGGTGCCCCTCTGTTTGTTGGCACTGTGTTACAGTAGCTGAGGCTCTGCGTTGCTTGAAAGAGAAGAGCATAGCACCCTTTCCCCTCCTGCTTAAACTAAGGGTGTCCATCTCAAAAAAGAGGGAGGACAAATGAAAAGAGAAGGGGATGTAAGAGAGAAAAAAGAGTCACCTATTTGTCTCATAGTGGATGGGATCCCTTCCTCCTCAGTCTTTTTATAGGGCATGGTGAGGGTCCAGTCTACGCACAGGTAGTGACGGTCATGATGTTCCCACTGTTGCCCCCCCCACTGCCACAGGAGCTGGGGGGAGAGCTGTGGCTGCCAGCTGCCCCACTGCCCTTGTCAGCTGGCTTCTTGTCCTTCTGTTTCAGGTGAACCTTAGCGTGTCTCTTACGCTCGTCGCTTCTGGCAAACTTGCGTCCACAGAACTCACAGGAGAAGGGTTTCTCGCCCGTGTGTGTGCGGATGTGTGTGGTCAGGTGGTCACTCCGGCTGAAGGAGCGCATGCATATTCGGCACTGGAAGGGTTTGTGACCTGTGTGGATGCGAAGGTGACGTGTGAGCTCATCTGAACGTGAGAAGCGTCTGTCACAGTTCTCTGCTGGACAGGCGTGCGGCCGTTCGTGCACGGGGGTTTTGCTGGGCCGGTTGGGGTACTTCCGTGGTCGGATGGGTTTGAGTGTCAGAGTCTGTGGCGGCGGGTGGTGCTGAGGAGCGTGCTGCTGCCCACCAATGAAACCTGGGTGAATCTGCTGCTTATCTTTGAACGCTCTAATGGTCTCCAGGGGTGTGATTGGTGGCGGGTTGACTCGGATGGGGTCCATGGTCTGGAAGGGCTTGTGCTCCATCACGCCAACCTCGCCCTGATGATGGAAAAGGTTGTAATCAGGAATCATGGAGAAAAGGCTCCCATCCATGGAGGCTTTGGAGGTGGAGTGATAGTCATTGCCAGGGTAGGCTAGGGCAGTGCTGGTGGCTGGGCTGTGGTGGAAGGAGACCTGGTCCTGGTACAGGTCACTGCAGGTGGAATAAGCAGGCAGTGGCGGACCATACACCTGTTCCATATCTGATGTCTGTCCACCCATGCTGGCTGCAGAGGATGATGTCTGCGTCGTTACAGTGCCGGGTGACGGAGAAACACCCAGGATTCCTGCACTGACTAGACTAATGATGTTGTTATCAGAGCACCACCCAGAGCCACCAATGCCACCTGATGGAGGAGTGTCAAAGGCAAACTTCCCTAGATAGGTGACAGTCTGCCCGCTGCGGTTAGACTGGAAGCTGGATCCATACTGAATCTCTGCGGTTGCTTTCTCATTCCCCATGCCCAGATCCATGATATTATCTGGATTAAAGGGAAAAAACAGATACTGTGAATAAATCATTCACATGGTTGCTCAACCATGAATGTGAAATACAATCAGTCGAAGCAAAGCCTGTAAAAGTGATAATGTTGCACAACTTGCACAAAAAGTCTAGAAAATCTACATTAAACTGAACTAAATATGAACTTGCTTGATTTCAGTGACATTCCTTGGTTAGTCCAAAATTCAGCTTCTCTGCATATCTCAGTAATAGTCTGCCAGCAAGAGATCAAAAATAAAGAAGTCCAATACAGTTCATAAAGAAAATGTGAGCGCTGTCAGACCTGTAAGTTAACTGACTGACTGCTGTATCTGAGACAGTGGTGTCTCTCTCTCTCAGATCCCACAAGCGCTCATAAATCAAGACCTAAACACCCCCTTTGATCCAGTCATTGTGTCCCACAGGAGGACAGCCAAACTGAATGGCAAGATCTGATTTCTTTACAGCAGGGAGGATTATAAGGCAGACGCCATTTCTAGCACGCTCAAGGGTTCAAAACATATTTGTAGTAAAGAACATCTGCACAAAATGGGGAAATTTGACATGCCGAGCTCTTCCTATGCAACCTCTGCATCACTGTGGCAAATTTTGGCACTTTGCAGACTTTATAATAGGGTTTTCAGGAACTTTCTTGATATTTTGTCTAAGCTTACTATTTTACAGTATCAGTATAGTCTGAAGACATGCCATTTAACTTATTCCAAAGATGCCTTGAAAGAGAAAATACAGATCTGGTAAGGAATACCTTTACGTGGTGCTCTTACTATCTGAGGTTAGATGTGATATGAACTGAATTCTTACATAAACAGAGGTAAAACAGCCCTTCTTTCAATTTGCAAGAAATTATACACAGAGGTGCTTATATATTCACTCCCAGTAATTACTGTCTGTTTACCAGAATTTGGCTAAAGGCAAATCCTGATGAAACAAACAAAACCAAAATTACATGTATTGCACGAGACTATTTAACACAGGAGGTGCACACAAATAGTGACACTGACACTACTCTGAAGCTTTAGTCTCTTGGTGATAATTTCAGATGTGGGATATTTAAGCAGAATGAGTGACATAAAATAATGCCATCATTGTTTTCTTACAGGTCAGTCTTGTGGTGCACAGCAAGCACCTGCTCCACCTGTACCATCAGAGCTTGGTACTTCAGCAAGATTTTATATTTCTGATTTGTCAAGAAATTTGAAACTGATTTGAATTCGACTTTTTTACACTATGCTGTAATATTCACAATGACCATGGTATAGTTAAAATATCAAATATGTCATACACCTGCTGTAACATATTCTACCCTGTCCAGTCTCGTTCCGTTTTTAAAATATCTCCTGTCTGGGCTTAATATAAAATACATGGAAAAATGTGATAGCACGAACTTATATTTAATTTATAAAAACGTGTTTGTGTTTCATATTTACGACCTGCTGCTGCGGGAAACATCCCTGGAAAGAAAATATAGCAGGCCGAACCCAAACTGAGATTTGAATTTTGAATTCTTATATTTTTACAAAAAAAAACCCTTTCATATTAAAAATGTTCCTGTGACGAGAATCGACAATCATTGCATCACATGGGGGTAAAAAAAAGAAAGGATTTGGTTCATTCGTTCAGCATTGACCCATCACCTCAGAAGGTGAGGCTGAGCTATTGGTGATCGATTTAACGCCAATCGGTGGCACTGTAGTGAATAAACAAGTCATCTTAATATGGCCGTCTAAATTAACCAAAAAAGTAGGTTAATCTGGACTAAGTAATAAATCAATCAATAGATTCTCAGGCCTCGCAATTTATACCGAATGTAAGATGGGCCTGGCGTCTAAGCTTGATAGAAACGCAGCGGCAGACGTCTAGCAAAACCCAATCTGACACTGAGGAGAGTTATGAATGAAAGTCATTGTTTTAAGTACTTAGACCATCTTCACGCATGGATACTGGCTTAATAAATCAGGGGCATGATCATATAAAAATACAGTTTTTTAAAAATTTCTCGTCACCTATAGCCATCAGTTACAATCACTGGTCTATATTGCTCATTTAGAGGACTTTGCGTAAAAGAAAGCCCTTTTCCACAACCGTTCACTCGTGCCATTTCCTCAAACATGCCTAAGCTTTAGCGAGTAAAAATCACTGCAAATGCGCTAGATTTTCTTAAACCTAACATCTTAGCTTCTGATCTGAAGTTTTTTTTTAGATCAATACAGTTGCCTGTTCTTTTTTTACATCGCAGTTTAAATTCTGATACTCCGCCTACACGCACAGGGAAATTGGATTTTCATATAGCTAGCGTGATAACTTGTCTTTTTTTTTTTTTTTTTTTTTTTTTTTTTTTTTAGCATTTTCTTTCAGGTGTATCCAATTTACGGTAACCACTGTGATACCAGACCATAAATAATTATTGAGTAAGGAAATTAGTCTTTGTGCGCAACAGCCAAGCGCAAACAGGTGCTCCAAGTCTGAAAGACAACTGTTGCCTTTTGCGCAGATTGTAGTTTGAATGACTTTAACCAAAACACAGCACTGGGTAAAAGTAATGTATTTCTTACCCGTGTTCATCTGGGAATAGTGGTTAATAGAATCCGTACTGGTGAATATATTCATAGAAGTCGGGATGTCCTCTTCTGGGTAGAGACTGTCGGGAATCGTGTTTATTAAACTGCTCATGGTAAGAGGGAGCTTGTCCGCCAGTTTCCCTGTCATAGCAGTTATATTCAGTCCGACATAAATGACAACGCGCGGGTATCCAAATAGTTACACAAACGGTGTTCTCAGACTGGAAAAAAACACGGGTCAGGATCAAGCGTAAAAAAACAAAAACAAAAAACAATAGGAGCAGGGATGGATCCCGTTGTTGTATCCAAGTATCCCGCGGAGAATAAAGAGCGCCGGTGTCTCCTCCTGTATGATCACAGGCTACTGTTGTTATTAATCTGATCACTGTGCAGGCTGATGGTCTGCTTGTGGGGGAATTTGAAGTCTGTGAATCAAGGGAGGTTGTGGTGGTGTTGGTTGCACAAGAGCGGCTCTACTTGCTCTATTGGAGCTGGATAGGGGACTCCAGTCTGCCCGTGTTAAATAGGGGGATGGAACATTTGTGTGACGTAGATGACCATATATGGATATGCTGCACGGAGCCAGGCTCTCCATAGCGCGTCAGTCGGTGGAAACTACAGTAGCAGCAAAGGCTCCGAGAGATACAAAGTTTAGAAAATGCTCCTGTCATTGTTTTAAACAGTGCATCGATTCAACAGAATTTGATGTTAGTTTGAATTTGATTTTAATTCTCCATCTGTGTCGAATACTTTGTGGACCATACGACACCTGCGCATAATAATGGTAGTTCAGTGGTGAAGACAAATGTTTCAACACAGCGGTATTGAAAATATATGACATGTAAACTTTCACATTTTAAAATCAGAATTGAACATATCATAACATAACATATCATAACATAACACCATAACATAACATATCATAACCAGAGAAAACAAAAGAAATGACATGTCCCTGGCAGGATATGCCAAACAATCATGCAATATTCATGCAGTTGTGTGTGTGTGTGTGTGCGTGTGTGTCGGGTGGGGGGGCGTCCTCGGATACATCAACAAGCATATAATAGGATTGTTTATGGTATCGGCTTCACATTGTTGATTCAAATTTTGGGTTTTGACCATATCAACATTTGGAAGGGAAGGTGTTTCAACGGCTTTCCTTAACAAGGTTCTTTGTTATCCGAATAGGCCGAGATAATAAAAGCCACTTAGGACAGTGTGAATAATATATCTAGGCTTACTGTTTGCTCAGCGTGAATCTAAATACACAAATGTGCACAGAACTTGGACCGTCATGTATTGCAGAACATTGGTTTAAAACCCTTTGCATGTAGTAGCACTGTCTTAAAAACACCGTAGTTGTCCGAGTTAATCGCTTTGTAAATCCACAGGCTTGCTTCGACTTGGAGCGCCAAGTGGCCGCCGAAGTGGAAACTCCAAATAAGGCATTGTCCGGCCCCGCCCCTTAATGTCTTTATTTGGTCAGCAGAGTTCCGGGTAAACTGGTAGTGGAAAAGTGATCGGAACCCACAGCCATTTCAAGAGATCACACTGGACAGCGTCATGGCTCTCTTTTCAACAATTTAGCAACTTGTGAGAAAATACCCTTTCTGTTTACCTAATAATAGTCAAAGATATTCCCTTATAGTTTGTTTTGTCAGACTATACTTTCATACAAGCCTGTAGTTTAATCACTGATCTGGAACTCATCACCATCATCAGTTAAAACTACCAGCAAAGCACTTTTTAGCTTTTGCATACCTGGTTTACAGTTTTGTAAAGTTTTGGCCAATGTGGCAAACTTCATGGCTATTTTCTACTATATTATTATAATATAGCATACCGTGGGCCTTTTCAAAATTCACAAAATATTGAATGGAAAGCCAATGACTGTATATTTAGACCTGAGAAATTAATAATACCTCAATGAACCAATACTGTAAATAGAGTGTGTGGGAGAATATGTCTGAATCATGCTTGGTGTTTAGGGGGCTTATACAAACAGAGCAGTGATCTGATGTGTTGCATCTCCAGGCAGAGTCTGTGTGTGTTTGCGTGTGCTGCGGGTACCATTAATGTCAATAGGCACTATTGCATCCTCCTGGGGTTTCCTTTTCCCATTCTTGCACCCGGAGTCAGTAACGCTTGACAACGGTGCTCTTGATGGAGTTAATTCAAAAGCACACTCTGGAGGTAGACCGAAGACAGGATCTGTACTGGAGGAGTGAGTTTAAGCTGACTTCTCCCACCCCGTTACACTGACTCACTCCTTAAACCCGGCTCTCTGTGTCACAGCAGTGAGCACAGCGATCTGGGTCAACACGCACCAGTGTTACAAGTCTCATTCATTTGTCTTAGGGTGGGTTTCTTCACAGAACCCACAATATGCTATACAATAAAGCACACTTCAATCAGATCATATTGTAAAAAGAGGTGTTAACTGAATTCTTTAACTCTGTTACGTGTGTGTGTGCCTGTGTTTATGTGGGGGGAGGGGGAGGGTCATCTGTCACAAGCACAGTGAGGTCAAAGATGTTTGATGTAGAACTTTGTAAAATGTTCGTTTACATTTGTAATATTTATAACACTGGAGTAAAATAGAGGTCTATTTTGAGTAAGGTGGTTTAAAGACTTGCTCTCTCTATAAACATCACTTCTCTGTAGAATGAATGGAGACAGCTTTGAAATAAAGTGTTAACCTATAAAGGATTTAGTCATTTGACCGTCAACTCTAACTTCACTAGCCTAGGAATGTATTAAACTTAGTAGCACAGGTTGATCTCTCCTATGGCGGCTCCATGGAAAGGGCCCCCACAACTGTCATGAATTCTATTTTAGGGAACATCATGGTATTTATTGATAGTCACTTTCCTCAGAGAATGGAAGGTAAAATGCTACCTGTTTCCTCGACTGTGAGCTGTGATGTCACAGGAGGCGGGCGACTGCTGGTGGCGTTTCCTCCCTTTGACCAGAGCGCTCTGGCTCCTTTGCATATAGGGATTCCATGGAAGCAGCGGTTTTCCTGGAGAGATATCCAGCTCGTTTTAATGCACAGTGGAAAAAAACACTACGGCATTATGGATATAAAGTCAAATTAGCTTTGTTTTTTCCAAGCCTCAACGGGGGAGGTTCAAATTATTGCTCCTTGTTGTTATTATAAGTCAACATAAGAGCTACGGAAAGACAAATGTTCGCAATAACACCAGTACAGTGGTGAAACCATGTGTGATTTCTCTAATCTTTACATTTTGGGTCCTTTTCTGAACCAAAGGCATGTGTTATCGTGTAAATTTTAATATTGATAACATGAAATTACCAATATTTCCTATTAAGGCTGTTGATCATACTTTGTGTTTGATAAATCTCATATTAGTTCTTTACAAATACACCTTAGTGGGTATTCTGCTGTGTCCAGACTCATCATTCTTCTTCCTCACTAGATTTTGGACTCAATTACCAGCTTGATTTCAAGGCCTTGAGCAAGTAAATGAGCCCACAACTACCACCCTTATACCACCAAGCTATGCTTATACATACATCATCTTGGACATTCTCTGAGGAGTAGATCATGAAAATGCACAGTGGCTTTTGGTTTCATTTGTCATATCAATTCATCCTTATAGGTATAATCCATGAATTCTGCTTTGCTGTTGACTCCAATGTCACATCACGTTTTCACAGTAAATTCTAGGGATGAAACACAGATGAATGGTTAGTACTGATGCCTCAGAAAAAAAATCTTTAGAGGTCAAAGAGTATTAGAAAAAATGCTATTTAAAATATTGTTTTCCTTGTTGATGAATGTAAACATACTAGATATAGCCTACAGACCATGCACATATAAATGTAAATTCCTCTTCAGACAGAGGCAAGGTTCAAATCCCCAGGTGGAGTAAAATGCACTGGATCTCTGCAACCAGACAGACTCGTAGAACAATATCAGTCTGTTGAGGTCAAATGCACAGTAAATAAATGTGCAAAGTATTCAGCAGACCATACTGTTGACATGCATTGAACAGATGTCGCGCTCAAATCCATTTTGCCACTCCTCAGAATAAGTGATGAACTGGGGGAAATTCTCAAGTGAAAACAAATCTCCCGCACTTTCTATAAGTGACAGAAAGAAAAATGGAGACTCAAGTCATCATGCATATTAGATCACTTGATGCGTTTAGGCAATTGAATTGATTAAACTCCTTTTAATTAATGTTAGTTTGAATACATTAAGGTAATATTAAATGCCTTTCCCATATCATCAAGGGATGTGAGAGGTTGTTTTTTCAGAGAATGCAATATACTGCGCACTGTTGAACTACAGCTGTCAGTTTTTCTTAATCATAATATCTCAACTCTCCTGATAGTTGCAGTAGGATAAACACGTACAAAGAAGCTGAGTGGCAAAACCCAGCAGTTTTGGCAGGATATCTCCCATATATAGGGAAGCAATAATGCACATTGTATTTGAAATGACAAAACTTGGCATTTCATTGGTGAATTGATGGATTCAAGTAGGTGGTTTTGGAAGAATTCTCTCCCACTTGGCATGTTGCACACTGAGTGTGGTGGTGTGGAATTATACTCCACTTGCCAATTGTTAAAAATCTTATTTCATAAATCAAATAATATGGGTAAATCAAAGTCAAGAGAGATATTCCAACTGACGGATACTTCACATTTGTTCAAAAGGAATGGATTGTCTCACTATCTGTGCGCTTGTGCATTGTTTTGGTTGTTTTGTTTGTGGACTAGACTGCTTTGACTGCTAAGTCGGGGAGGCAAACAAAGCAGATGCAGATGCAATGTGATCAATGATCTCCCAGAGTTCATAGAGAGGGCACATAGAGGTTTACCAAGGCTGGCTTAACCACCAAAGGAACAAAAACCTCCATTACCTACTCCAGCCTAGCCCACTGATGAGACACCAAATTAGGGTCAATGAAACCACCAACGAAAGATTGATCATCAGAACTTCAAAGTCCCTCATGTAAATCCTGCCTTTTTCAGACATCTGGGGTATTGATACAAACCCCTCCCAGAGGAGAGGTGTTGGTTAGAAACCAATATTCCTCATGGGGGGTACTCTGACCCACCCTCTACAAAGACCTGTGGAAGTCTGGAAAGTATCTCCTAGTGAAAGGGTTGAAAAGTTTATCCATAGCATCCTCTACAGACCTGCCAGGTAGGCCCCTTATGCAACTGCCCCAAGTTCAAAATGGGTTCATCATCCCAAAGTCAAATTCAAGGACACTTCAACACGTTGGTCTTCAGATAGAGCAGTGTTCACTTTTTTATCAGTCGGAAACCAGAAAGTAGCTCAGAATCTTTCCTATTGGTGTAAGAGTGGTCAATGGAAATATGCTAAACAATTAGATAAACAGTAAGTTCCCTTCACCCAAAACACCACATGCCCTACAGCCCCTCCCCCTGCCCTGTCACTCTGAAGAGTATTTTGGTTCAAGTTCCACTGTGGCTTCCGGCTGTGTTGCGGTCTTGGTTTCACCTCCCACTTCCTTTTTTTTGGCCCTGACGTGTTTCCTCCCCTGAATTAGAATCAACTCTTTCCACACCGAGTTGTGATATCAGGTTCTCTTCCTTCTCTCGTCCACGGTGTTCGGAAACTAATAAGAAATCCCCAAAGAGGTCAAAATCCATTTCCCAAATCCCTTGCCCCGGGTCACGTGATGGAGGTACAGGGCAACATCAAAACCTGTCAGTTGGTGTAACACAGAGGAAATCTCTTTCTAGCTCAATGATAAGAGCGAGACAGCATGCAGACTGCAAGCGTTCAAGGCATTCATACAATTTAATTTAGAGAAAGTGAGGAAAATTCCCATGACTTCAGCATCCTATCCCACATTATCATATCTATTGATGCTACTTCTACTAGATAGGTGAAACACTGAAGAATTGGTTTCTTCTGCATATGTGAGTTATGAAGAAGAGTGGATGGCCCTCAGGTTGAGCATCCTTCAGTCTTTATGGTTCTGGGTCAGGAACTGCACAGTGGCCACAGGCGCGTCCAGATCGAATCGTCTGATGAAGGCCTGTGGATCCCATTTACCTGGAGCAAAAGGACGACATAGAAGCACAGAGATACTCATTTAATTTTCCAGACATTTGGCGTAGTATATCTTAAACTTCATACAACACCACATTTTTTGCATATAGTTGAAATAATTCATTTTTATTGGCTGGATAAATGTAGTACACCATGAGCGCAATATCCAGTGCATTACAAGAGCATGTCTCATGACCGCTTGGTCCATGTTTAAGGGGTATGAGGCCTAACTGAGCAGCACATGGCTCTGGGACGTGAGTCACTGAGAACAGCACTGCTGAAAATAAAACATGTTGCTGTAATGATGGAGGTGGGAACGCAAGGACGTATTGGCAAGAAGATATGATTCAATCGCCTGGACTGTTTTTTTTCCCCTCCCCTTTTAAACAAACACCAGACGGCCATCCGGCTGGTATGACAATATCACTTCATAGATTTGACAACCACCGATTTCCTGCAGCTTCCCTCCCTCTATGAAAAAAAAAAGACAAATTCACAATTATCTTTCCAAGGCAACAAAACCCTGCCTGCTTTAAAGTTGCAATCTTCAACAGAACCCGGAGAGAGCGAGTGTCTTGTCTGTATGTGTGTTCACAAGTTTGGCTGTACGTAAGACAATGCCTTGCTCCGTATTCCAGGGAAAGGTTGCTGAATTCATTTCAAAAATCACTGACACTCTGGTATTTCCTTGTGCAGAATAATTACATTAACAGCTGCTGTAGGATAGCGTAGGAAATTCATCTTTTGAAATGAAAGCCAACTATTGAAATGTTCCAAATCTGCAGAGAGAATGGTTCCACAGTGAGGGGTCTGGATAGAAACATCACTCCTTTTGACCTCTCAGTGCAGCTGCTTTACAGGCCTTCTCTGTAGCTGTTTTCACGATCAGGGAGCCACATTTTGTATCCTCTGGCAGCGTGAAAGAGGTCTGGAAGGAGAAATGCATTCTGCTGGTACCATGCACTCCAAGCACCTCCCACTGACGTTGAAACATATCGGAGGGATTCATATACACTCCAGATTAAATATCTTATCCAAGGCTGCATTCATGTTTTTTTTCAGAATTTAATTTTTTTTAATATACAACTCCCATTAAAGTCTAATGGGGATTTCA
Source organism: Monocentris japonica (assembly GCA_900323365.1). Lineage (NCBI taxonomy): Eukaryota > Metazoa > Chordata > Actinopteri > Trachichthyiformes > Monocentridae > Monocentris > Monocentris japonica. The sequence continues at coordinate 40,069 of OOFE01001537.1, read as the reverse complement.
GTTTTACATTTTTTTTGTGTTGATTTTCCCTGATTATCATCATAGGAATGAGGAAGCACCATTTGCCAAAATTACATTATTACAGTTTTAACTAGACCACTTAACTAGATTGGGGCTCACATCCATGACTTTGTCATTAGCTGAAACATTCTGATATTCTAACCATATAAACTTTTGCTCTACCTGACTATCACGCTGCTGGTCCTCCCTGCATCTCAAGCTGCTAAGACAGACACCACTGTGTGTCTGACTTGCCATGAGATCGGGCCAGGTTCTGAGCTCAGCTGGGGAAGATGATGAATAATAACTGGGAGATCAGCAGATGAGTACCTGAATCTTTCCAGGTTCACTCTGTGGATGAGGATAGCCTGCAGACGGGCTGCAATAATTAAGTGGGGGCAATGGAGTGAGCTGACCTGCCTGTATGATAGGCCATGGCCCCAGTGGCCCCTCTGGCCTCTGCTCCAGTGGGAGATAATGTACCGCCTCTGCAGATCAGCAACCTCCCCTGCCTGACCAGAGCAAGGTGCCTCACCCCAGAGAAGCAGCACTTTAAAGATAGCTGGGAGGAGGGGGTGCAGAGGGAGGCCAGGGGACAGCAAACTTTAAACTGAATATAGGGAAATAGTTCATGTGTCATGTGACAGATTTAAATCTTGTGACAGTCATGGGTGCATAGTTTAACTTTCTTTTTGCTCCTGTCTGCATGCAAACATCTGCCTATGCTATGAACAATACAGGATGTTACAATGAACATCGCTGTCTGGTGGAGTAACAATCAAACGGAGAATCAAAATGAGGTGTTTTACACAAATAAACCTGTCTAAAGCTGTGCAACACTATAATCGGGCACAATCCAAAATGAGGCAAAGTAACAATAGCTGGTGGTATCACGCAGGCAGGGCCGGTATCCTGCAAACGCCTAGACTTACAAATGACCTTAAAATAGGACGGTGTCTGTTTGTAGCGCAGAGACATGTTTCTGCCTCTCCCGTCTGCCTGCTCATGGAAAGTACAGATAGCGTAGGACCTGGGGGCGATGGTAAAGTCTTTCTCCCTCCCTTTCTGTCTCCACCTTTCTTCTCCATCTGGGTATTGCAGGAAGAGCAGGGCTGCTGTGAGGTGACAGAACTGGCACATTTTGTGGTGTGGGTGGTGTCCCTATTAAACCTCTTACAGTGTCCCGCAAATGCTCAATACCAAGCTGTCCTCCTCATCGCAGTACAGTCAGAAGAGTATGTCAGGGTAGGAGCTTCGCAGAGCTTGTTAATGCAATAATGATGCAAAAATAATGTCTTACTTTACTGATCCCCGAAGGAGGCATTTTGTTTTTGCTTGCTCCCCCCCTCGATGGGGAAGTCAGAGGTGTCTTGCTTAAGGGCACTTCAGCAGGGCGGATGCTTGCCGTCATAGGGACTTGAGGGACTGGGTCTTCTGGTCGAAGGCCGGTGTCCCTAGCTACTCTGCCATCAGCTTTCAAACTCTGACTTACCTAGCTCCGCTCACAGCCCACTACCTACATAGCAGCCTATATCGCTACTATAGTAAATGCTCTAGCCTTGCTGAGGTCTTTATACTAAATCTTAAAGTGATATTTGACGTGTTGAATTTCATTTGGTTATTGCTCTTCACTTGTCACACTGTGGGGAAAAAGGTTCTACATTTATCCTTCAGTTTCCTTCAAATCGCTTGTTAGCATCCTTTTCTTCAATGACAAACGATGGTTTCAATGGCACATACTAACAATGCTAAGAAGACATTTTTTAGGGAAAAGTGAGGAACAAATGTAGAAACTTTCCCCCACCACCTGACAAGTGTCTGGTGAAGGAAAAAAATAACCAGCTAAAATTCAACACGTCAAAGTTTTTCTTTAAGGCAGCCGACTGCTGGCTGAAGCTCAGGCCTGCTGTAGCATCCAGATCCTGGCTCTCTTGACTCCACGCAGCTCTGATTAATGGGAGAGGCTGTGGGTGGGTGGTAGACATGGATCTGCCCATTACCACACTGCAACATTGCAAATGGCTTCAATTACTGTGGAGTGTGCTGAGCTGGCAGTAGGAGCTCTAGGAGCCAAGATGAGGAGCATGCACCATCCAGCAGCTAACTCCACTGTGATCCGTTCATTCACACCGTGTGATCGTCAGATACATCCTCTCCCTTAATTTACCAATGAAGGGAAAATAGGGCAAGAATGATGATTTTGATCAATAACACAATTTCCAATGAGTCATTTTCAACGTTTACATGAATTATCAGCCAACGATATTGATGTACTGTTGTTCATCTTGTGTTCATCACGTGATTATACAAACAATGCTGTTGGGGTCCAAATCAGGAGACAGAGCCAGTGGCCATGCAAACTGCTCTATAGGCTGAGGCAACACTAGATGGCCCCTCTCAGGTCCTCAGCATTTCCCTCCCCAGCATTGCAACAGTGTTTCCCGTGACAAACTGGCCTGGTGGCACTGAACAGTAGCAGGACATATTGAGGGCTTGCCAACTGGCTGAGAAGTAACACCAGGGCCTGCGTGCCCACGCCTGCCCCCCAGCCTGGCACGGGGGCACATTCAGTCTGCCTTCCTAAGCCAGAGAGATGGGGATTCCCCATGATCACACCCCTGTGCCCGGTGCCAAGAGCACAGCCCCCCTGTAGTTCCTTGTGTAACAACCAGCTGTCTCTACCAGTTCACTGACCCACATTTCATAACCTTAACACAGGAGGCATAGCAGACTCCCACGGTTCCTCACGACAGCTCTGCTCCACCTCTCATTGCTCACTCCTTTATTACTTAAGTGATGGTCAAAGATGAAAAGAAGAAAGACAGCAAATTTGCGATAAAATTGAGTCAATGACTGTGCTACTGGAAGTGGAAAACGATCATTAAGAGTCTCCCACCCACGGCTAAATGCTTTCCCTTCGCAAATCACATCAATTAATGTCATGGGCTATGAAAAATGCTCTCTGTGTCATACCACATGGAGGGAGGACAGACGCTAATAAGTGAACATACTTAACGGAGGAGGTGGGGAGACATGGGATTCCCTCCGTTCCTCTTGTCTGTGCGGGAATACCAAGCTCATGGCCAAGTGGAGGCCTTGCTAATACAGCAGGTACATCAGTGAATAAACCCAAACAAATAATTACTGTACAGTCATACAGTTTATTTGATTCGTAAACCTTGGCTAGGCTTCCATTCCTTATATGCCATGCAGCATATATTTCTATTGCCCACTTCGCAAGAGCAGCTATGTTCTCCAATGTTGACCCATCAAATGAAACATTTGATTATCCAAGAGTGAATTTCTTAATTTCATTTCCCTTGGATAGAGAGAACAGTTTGCAGAGAGGAAGTGCTCCAGCGGGAGTTGAACTCATATAGTGGATTAAGGATGGGTGGATCCACTCAGACCAATCCCTTAATAATGTGAGGGGAAACTATTGGAGCTGGTAGGAGAAACTCAGTTCAATAAAATAGGGTGCTCTAGTTTGCTATGTACAAATATTATTACACTATTCTAAATAGTAGACAATTATTTCTTTTTATAGTTATTTCTCTGTCTTAACTAATGTTGACACAGTGAATTCCCTGACAATGGGCTAGAGGTTCATCTCAACCTCCCCAAATGTGAGTTTGGAGGAATAAACCACTCAAAAGCACATCTCTTTTGACATTTCCTTTTCCAGAGGTTTCAACATCAAACAGACTTCAGCCTAATGTGCCTGGACTGTTTGCTGACAAAGCTGTCAAAACTTCAAACCGCTCATTCACGGCCGCCGTCCTTGAAGTCTCAAACCGCCCTGATCTCCCCGCAAATCACTGGCTGTGACCCTGAGTAGAGCAGACAGACAGACACGCCTCCTGTGAGGTATATCCAAGTGCAGCCACCTACTGCAAGAGTTTTGTCAGAGGAAGGGAAAGTGGAAAAACTGGGAAAAAAGACAACAATAACTTTCTGCAAGACATACAAAGCTGTCTTTTGAGAGACAAAGCTACCAAATGATACCAAATGACTGGCAAAATAGATTTTTGAATAATGTCCATAGCAATGAAAGTTCAAAATGAATTTGTACTGCTGCAGTTACGGTGTAATAAATAAAAACGCTGTATTCATGAGACTGACAAGGCAGATCTCAGGTCAGACACCGGAGCCAACAATATTTGTCCTGACCCTGCAGGCTTTAGCATTGCAACAGACTGACTTACTAACATTTTTCTTATTAAATTCAAGCGCTTTCAGAAAATGTTCTTCAGAAACTGACTTAAAATGTTTTTTAAATGTTCATAATTGTTTGTGAACTACGACATATACTCTACTCTCAAGAGGAACAAATCATAATCAGCAGTAACTTAAAGGCCATCAGCTGGCTTATAAAGGTTACTACTACAGGCATTTCAGACGTGCAATTCAACAAGGACCTAATGAAAATACAACAGTCTTTTAGCAACATCACCACGTGTAGATGCTTGCCCTTCTGCGAGCATAAAAAACCCCATGCAGAACCATAAATTTGTATTAAATCTGAGAGGAAATGTTGAGGCCTCTCATTCTGGCCTGAGAAATAATTTGGGTTAATCTTTGTGTGTTTGTGGCACACTGACACTTTCTATCACTAATTCAACAACAAACGGTTGGCAATTGTGTTGATAGGTGCTGGTATTATGATACATGATACTGCAGTGGCCAGCAGCCTGGTGTACAAGAAGGTAATAGTGAGTCGAATCATTACCCGGGGATGATTTCTCTTTATTGGTGAGAGACAGGGTTGCATCTGGTGGCTGCTCAAACAACATAAACTGGTAGCGATGAAAACCAGACTTCTGTGGAGGGGTTGGGCGGTAATATTCTGCATGAGAAAACAAAGAATCATGACAGCTATGATCAAGACTACGCAGCAATATACAATTATCACAATGATTAGTTATGGGGTTATGGAGGCTCCCTGGTTTGACATCCTTATCTGGTCCATAGTACAAGGTGTCCAAATGTTAACATCACTCTTGTCAGTTCATAAATGGTGGATGTACTGTATGTTGCACTATGTGATGTGGTCTAGAGGTGCAAATCATTTCAGGAGCTAGTCTATTGTTTTAGAGTTCAATAAGTCAGTCATAATTGGTGTGGTGACAGCAGCTCCATAAAATGTGTAGTCATTTGAAATGCCATACTTACCAGACAGGGTTGTGCCTTGTAACTCCCCTCTCTTCAGTCTACTACCCTGTTAATTCAGAAACAGATCCAGTCAGAGCTGAATTAGCAACTGGGAGATTTGGGAAAGATTCCTGTTAGGCCAGTCCACTTTTGGGCATGCCTGCGCTGTCACTTACAGGGGATCTTTAATGATTTTCAAAAGAAAGCAGGTGCAGTGGGCCTCTTAACACTAGGTAATCCTTTCTATCAGACTCAACCTCTTTTGAGGGCCACTCGGTGGGATCACGCCACTGTTCCCTCGGCTCTGTGTTCCCACAGCCCTACATTCAAATTTAGACTCTGGGCTCCTTTGCTCTGTATCCAATCCTTGAATCAGCAGCCACTGTATGAAGGAGAGTGAGACTGGACAAGCCATTTAATTCCCATGCCATTTTTTCGGCCTGACCCTGCACTCAATTCTGTTGTGGTGGACTACTAAGGGACTTCAGCATGCAGAGCTCTAGTAAAACAGTGAAGCGACGATTGGGAAAAGGACACCATTTGTCACCAGACGGTGGAAAGCCCTAGCTTATAGCAAGCTTGACTTAAGACCCAACTCTTCACAAGGCTGCCATCAAAACATCCTGGCTTAAATGTGTCAATGCTCAACATGTTAAGGATCTGCGATATTTCATATCTGGAGACAAAGGCAATTCCCAGGTAAATTAAGTCAGTGATTGGATTTCCAGAAAGCAAATTCCCATATTAATTGTACATTTTAACTCCCTGTTGCCTAGAAACAGGGATCATGTAGCCTGATATGAAGGTAGCATATTTTTCATAAGCATTTTCTACTGTATATTTGTCAGGTTAAATTCCCTCATCTCCATGAAGCACACGGTCAGGCACTTCACTGCAAACAGCGTACTAGATTGTTTGTTTAATAGACTTGGTTGCTTACTGCACTAAGGCTGCATCCTGGAGTGGGAGGAAAAGGACTAAATATGTTGACTGTGAAAGGGCCCAAACCCACTTGAGGTAAGCATGGAAGTCCCCATCACAGGCTCAAGCCTGGCCTCAGCACCTATTTATGTCCTCTTTCCTCCACACACAGGCTCCCCCCACAGGACGACAGAGGTACAGTGCTAAAAGACAGCACACAAGGACAATAGACTAATAGGATGTTGTTCTTTCTCATCTCTTTTGATCCTTCCTCTGACTTTTCAATTTACTCACTGATAAAACAGAATAACATGACAGAAACATTATGCTACATTTGTCGTTAGACATCTCGATTATGCTGCCAGCACATTTACGCTCTGTAATCATGATCTTTTTGAAAAGAGAGCTTGGTCCTCTTATGCTAAATATTTGATCCAAAAAATGTTTTTTACCCCAGTATTTAGCTGATATTCATGACAAAGAGTAGGAAGGATGATGCATGTTTGTTTGTTTTTTCTGACTATGTGTATCTGGACTAGAGGACTGGAGGACCAATCAGGAGAAAACTCTATCAAAAGAGGGCACTCCTCTTATTGCATATCAGCAGTGAAGGTGGAAGGAGCCAGGGATCCAGGGATCTGATCCAGGGATCTGACCTTGGGTCATTGTGCCAAGGAAACTTGGGCACAATGACACTTGGTTACAATTGTCACTTGTGTCAGTAGAGCTCTGTCACTGTGACTTAGATATCGTTAATAACTTTGATAATCAGAATTTGATACCAGCACAGTTGGACTTGCTTTGTTTTAGTGAAAAAATGAAGCCACTCAAAGTGCATACCCTCTATTGTGCATCACCTTATCATACTAACCTACTGTACTTACTACCTACTGTACTAGGGTTTAGTAATATTATCAGAATACACAGTACCAGTGTTCACAGACAGATAGGATTGTGAATATTAGTTTCAATCATGAGTGCTTGTAGCTTCATCAACTGATCAGTGAGAAAAAACCTTTATTTAGAAAAAGCCAGAGTCCTACAGCCTGCAGGATCTAAACTCATTGCCATAGCAACAGGTAGTCAACATTTGCGCGTGCAACATTTTCCCACATCTTACTGCTCGGTTCTCGCTTACTCTCCATGAAACCCCCTGCCCTTTGAATTTCACTTACAATGTAAAGAGCAAAAACAACAGGAGATGATGAAAAAATGGAATTTCAGCCATGTAATACAGATTAAGTACATCAGATACTATGTAGGAAAGAAGTCAATACTGTGTGATTAAAGGAAATTGTTTGAGTATGATAAACATAGTATGATGATCACCTTCTGATAATGGTGATATTCAAAAGATATATCGTAAATATTATAACAAAAATGTCTGTAGAAAAGAAAAGAGCTGTAGTTATAATTTGATAAACTAATCCAGAGCAGGAATCAGGTGGTGTTATTGGGCTGGTAGCTGGGACAGGAGAGCGCTGAGGTCGTTGACTCTTGGTGCTCAGTGGGGACTGGAGACTTGATCACACTAATATACAAGAGATTCTCACATGGTGGGCGGCCTCCCTCTGGGCTCCTGCTGTGGGGGCACGGCACAGAGTGTGAAAAGATTTTACCACTAGGAGAATGACAGGGAATCGCTGTGTTAATTGTGTTTAATATCAAAAGGGCAGAGAATTGTAACAGATTGTATCAATTTTCTCCACTTAAAAAGTCACTTTTTTAAGTGGAAATATACTTTAATTTGTTTTCAGTCGAACCTCCATTTTCTCTTATTACATTTGTGAGCCAAATTAAAATACAAACAATGACTCGGTGTGGTAATAGTATTGGAAACTCACATGATGACTCAAATGATGCCACCATGATTTGATTGGGTGGAATCCATAGCAGTTCAACCTCCAAAGACCCACACAAACCTTTTCCTCGTTCACCCCACACATCCAAGATTTTGGGATTAATATGTAATGCAGATGTAATGCAAATTCATAGGCTAACACAATGTATAATGTTGCCCAGCAATATTTCAGCAGGGGGCTGTTTGAAACACTGAGAAGTTTTCCATGTAGTAAATCCATGACAGCTTTGTAAGGGGGATTGAAACGCCACAGAGGGCATCGATGAAGCTAATCTTAGATCAATGACATCTTCAAATAGGATGCTACTCTGAGCTCAAGGTTAGAAAAGTCAAAAGCATTGAGACAAGACATCCCAGACATTGTATGGCTGTCCAAAAAGGGGAAATACAGCATAGACCATCTGGGTACTTGCAAGGTATAACTAACTCACTGTGGATGCTGCCAGACCAATTATGACTATTAGCATTAGAAATTATGAACTCATACCTTTTTATGCTCTGCTGGAAAAAATAAAAAAATCAATATGGCTAACATCAAGTTAACAAAAATATAAAATAGACCTGGGCGCTGAAGTGGTTAGCACTGTCTGATCAACTCAGGCAACATTTACAATGTACAACTGTGTAACCTGTCCATAGTGTGGCATATGGGTACACTGACCAACAGGAAAAGGTTTTTGGATGGTGTGTGCTTGCTGCCAATTGAAGGTTAAAATTTGGACAAACACTAGCTTGGACCATTGTAATGGTCTCTTCACTGGCCTTCCCAAAAAGTGTACAGCTGCAATTATTTCACAAAAGCAATAACTGAATAGCAGCAGGATATTTTAATGAATTTAAATTTTTACTATGAATGCCCAATAAAGTACTCAGAGCTGCTGTGTCTTTACCAACTGAAGTTACGTCATTTCAGGAGCTGAAAGGTGGTGAAGATTTCAAAAGGCTTCATTATCTATGCAGCTATTGTCCAATGCACAAATATTTTACACATTACAAACATTAACCTGTAGGAATGTACCCTAAATCACTGTAGGTGACATGGATTATGAGCAAAGACTTAAACCCTGACAATCATCAAAATCTCACGCATTGAGACAGTCACTGTACTTTATAAAGTCGATTATGAGCTTTTGGCCATTAGACCTATATTTGAATAGGTCTGAGTGGTTAGGAATACGAATAGACTATGATGAAGGGACTATGAAAGGAGCGGGGCAGAGAATGTCAAGGTCTACACATTGATGAAGGTCAAGACAAATCATGGGACACTGGTGGAAGAAGTACACCACACCAATTCTTTAAAAAGATCTGTTAATCTTTAAAAAGAAATATTTCCCATGGTGAAATAATATTCTGGAACTAAACTAAAAGTACATGTTAGATAAACTGTCATTTTATTTTAGTACTAAGCGACTATAGGTTCCAAGTGTTTCATCTTCAGTGTATAAAACCTCTCTTCTGTTGAAGGACAACTTTTTATTCAAACATCAAAAGTAATAAAACAGAAACAAAGCAGACATAAGTGATTTGGATTCATGTGAGTGTTAGCCTATGAGTTATTTAGATAAGCAAAATGTGACTAAGCCTTGTAACCTCAACCTAGGGGAAGGCCCTTTCTTGTTTTCATGATGATTCAAACATTGAGCAGTGAGGGAGAGGCAGAGGGTGAACTGGGTCTACTGTTACCTACTCAATAGCAAAGGGTTTTAAAACTCTGAAGCATAAGAGACACTTTCCGCAGGAGAAAGATATTTTTGGTATGGGTGGCCATCAGCAGACTAGGAGAACCACTGAGACCAGAGAGCAGCAGGGAGAGAGAAACTATGGGCCTTGAATCGGGGAGAAACAGGGTTTGCCAAATATCAGCGGTTGGTCTTTGTCTCACCTGTCATTTCACCCATACAAATATAAAAATAAATCCAATAAAGCAAATATTAGGGGAAGCTTAGGTTTTCTTCCCTCGAGGAACCCACCACCAATGCTCTGCAGAGAAAGATTTATTGTTGGATGGTTGTAGTTCACACTAGCTGTCACAGTGAGCTGTCGGGAAAATGTTGCAGCAATTGCTGGGCTCGGGAGGGGGGCCGTCAATCAAGACAAATATTTCTATATGATATGTCGACGTTCATAGAGCCTGTCCACAAATCCACTGATATGATATTTGTGGCAGTAGGGTGGCACAGCGAGTAGGGACACTGTCCTTCAAAAGGAAGCCCCATCTGTCCTGCTGAAGTGGCCTGGCACTCTAACCATTTATTTTCAGGGAAAAAACTCTGGCTCTCCACACTATGGAGCACAACCTGGCTGGTCTAGACTCACCAATGGCACCAGAGCACCAGCAGTCTGAAGCCCATCTCTGGTTTTCTTTGGGGTCTCTAGTTGTTATATGAATCCACACAATGATTCATGCTTCTGAAGTGGCACAATCTTAATGACCCATCTAGAACTAGTCCAGAGTTGATTGCACGACTACAACCAAAATTATATTCTTAATGATGATCACCAGTGCAATGGTGTTGTGCCCATTGTGGGTCTGCAAAGACTACTGCTCAATTTTCTGCATGCATTGTTCTTCAGAATAAAAAGCGAGTGTTGGGCCTTAAAAGGAGAAGAAGATCTACGAGCTGCGTGTTTGATGTGTCTACATAACTGATCAGCCAGGAATCCTCTGACAGGACCCATCAGGTGGGAGGCCGGGGTGGGTGGACGATGAAGAGGGCTGCAAGGTGGGGGGGGTATCAGGAATACCCACTTGCCCAACCACCCCTCTCCTTGTCTGTGTGGGTGAGTGCTTCCCTTTGTCAGCAAGAGTTACTCATGCACCTTCTTACATCCACCACTTCCCTCCCCCTCACTTGCACACCCTGTAAACCCACACCTACGACAATCAGCACCCACGTCCTTCTAATGCAGTTCTGAGAGCATCATTCTCCCTTTTACTTGCAGTCAGGCTAACAGACGGGGAGAGGGAGCATGACAGATGGTGTTCACAGCTCTATTTCTGAGGCTGGACTGCCATAGCCTCCCCTCCCCCCCTCTTCTATTCCACTCAAGCCAAGTGCTTATGACTGCCTCATCTTCGCCTCAGTAATCAGCCCATTCATTTGCAGGGTTATTGTGAATTAAAAGTCTGTGTCTCACAAGGAACCTCACAGTTTACAGGTTAAACACCTTTTTTCCCCTAAGTGAACCAAGTGCCCTGAAAACTGAAAAAGAGAATCACATCACTGCTTAACTAGGAACAGAGAATAAGCAATCTTGATAAAGGAAAAATAATGTCTACCCGTAACAAGTGCAATCCTTGTTTTCCAGTGACAGTGGAACTGGTACATTTCAGTTTGGAGTGGAAAATGTTGCTTCTGCATTACTTGTGAAACTGAAATACGCCGTGCAGAAACCTCTGCAAAGATAATCCTCTGAACCTGATAGGACCACCAGGGTTTTCTTGCCAGCCCACCTTATTGAAAGTGACTGGATGGCCTGATGTTCTCACATCAGGGATGAAAAGAATCACCTGGCTTGTGAGGTTACTAGCATACAGCATTTCACTGACAAATTATTCAGTAATTTATATACTAACTGTTAGCAACCTGAAATGACTTATTGATTCTGTGACGCCATGATATACTTTCAGCACTGTATATGAAATGGACAAATGAAAAGTAAAACAATTTTATAAAATGTGACACAACTGGGAAAACCTTGTTGTTTGTTTGCATTAAGAGCTTTAAAGCTGCACTGGGGATAATTTTTATGTAAAAACATTTTTTTTTATAAATTTTTACCAACATTAGATTTTATTGCCTCTCTCGTCACTTTGGCATCATTTAGCATGAAGCAATCACAGACCGGTGTTACATGGTTTCTGGGTATTAAAGTTCAAATTTTTCAAACAGTTACCTCTCACTGCCGCCAACATGCAAAGTTGCCTATTGCAGCTTTAAAATGGTATATTACATCAGTAAATTCAGTTTGAATTTGTAATTATTGAATCAAACATGCATTTTGATCAAACTTTTTTTCTGATGTGAAATGGGTCTCCGGTAAAGTTAAATGAGCCTGGGTTCATGGTGTTAGGTCACACTTTTTTATGGTAAGTTGAATCCAAACAAATGCCTAATGAAGTTGAGTCCGGGGTGATTGGATAGTGGAGCAGCCCACCGGTGATCAGGGCGGAATGGCTTCAGCAGGACAGGGTGAGAGGCAGTGGGGGAGTCACCCTAGATCTGCTCCAATGCATCAACAAATTAACCACTTAACAAGTCCCCTGCTGGACTAATGGCTTTAGTAAAGAAACTCATTTGGCCTTGGTAATGAACTGAGTTAGAAACATAAACAGTCCAGTTAGTAAGTGAACTCCAGCCATCACTGACACTACCCGACGCTCTGACGTACCAAACCTACACTCTTTTGGTCATGCTCATTAGTAGGGTAGCAAACTATTACTCAAACCAGTGACTTCAGAAACTAGCCACCCAAACTCATTATCACACTCATCTACTCTAATTTGCATATATTAGCTGCACAAATAGGACTTCAGACTGGTCTGAGGGGGGCAGTCAACTTATTCACACAGAGCAGATTGGGCCTAGCAGGGCAGAGTAAGAGCTAATTTTCTCCAACCTGGGCCCTGCTGCAAGGCCCGTACGGTTCCTGTGTGTGTGTGTGTGTGTGTGTGTGTGTGTGTGCGCACGAGTGTTGATGAGTTTGTACTTCAGTACTGTTGAGGGAAGCCCCAGCCTGAGTTCCCAAGGTAACAGTCAGTAAGAGTGGGGGCTGGCTGACTCATTTGGAGGGAATCCTGGAACCTGAACAAGGCTGCCCACTCGCCCCACCCCCAGCTTCATCAGCACAACAAGCAAACAAGGAGCTGACATGTCCCCACATAGGGCTTCCCACAGACGGGGGTGGCAGTGGAAAATCCCAGCCTGAGCTTGCCTACCAGGAGTACCAGGAAACACACACACACACACACACACACACACACACACACATCA
>OOFE01001537.1:3184-27119 GCA_900323365.1 Monocentris japonica | reverse complement strand
GGATCCTGGAATGGGCAAGGAGCGAACCTGAATACCTGAATGCCAAAATGCCCCTAAAATACCCCTCATCTACAAAATAATCTACCAGGAAACACACACACACACACACACACACACACACACACACAGGGCATCACAGCTCCATGGCTACAGCTGTATCTGGGCCTGAGACTTTGAAACCACAGTGATCGTAAATGGAACGACTATAATGAAGCTGCATGCCTGCAAATACAGCAAGGCACGTGCTCGATTTTGATTAATACAGAGGAGGACGGGGGAGAGGTGAGGGGGTGGGAGAGGAAGAGGAAGATTAAGCTTATTAAAGAGTCAATGGCATAGAATTAAAATAGTTTTTGAAGTATGAATGATGACACAAAATAAATTGAGTATTGAAACCTGTTGGACCCGGGCCTGGAGGAGGAGAAAACGAAGTGAGAGGAAGAGGAGGAGGATGAAGGAGGAGTAGGAGTAGGTGGACAAGAAAACGAACTGTGCCCACACAATTAATCTAATAATTGGAACATTAAAAGAGATCAACAGGCGTGTAATTGAACACCTAATTAGCTCAAGGTCAGTCTATTCATGTGTGACTTTAAAATGGCAGCGGGCCAGGGCCGCATCTTGACAGGATGACAATTTGTTTTTGGTGAAATATCCTGCAGTTTGTGATGACTAATAAACTAATAAACAACCACTAGCATTTCAACATAGTTACATGTGGCCTAGTTTTCCAACCAAGTAACTGTTATTTTTCACCATAAATCCAACAGATATGGGTTAGTCATAGAAAGCATTGGCAACACACCACTTCAGTTTTGGCAAACTGAAAAATAATTCAGGACATTAAATCATTATTTTAGAAATACTGTCAAACAAAAACTGTGCATGTATGGGCAGTAATCCTTGCTGTTCAGAGGAGCCATTTGATTTGCTTCTGTCTGTGGTTGTATCTGTTGAGAACTCTATAGTTAATTCAGTGTCTTTAGTCATTAACAGCTGAGAGCTGGTACAAAGGGATTTAAGAGGCAGCATTACTGTTTTGAATCGCTGGATGTTTAATTCTTCTATTATAATTGAGGTAGGAGCAGGACAGAGGTTATGGTAACTGCTGGAAACCTGTCCCACTTCACAGAGAGGTTAATGAACCTTACAAGTCCTATGGGAGATGGAGTATGCTGTTAATTTGACAAACGTGGGAAATAAATGCTTTTATGCTTTTATTGACGGTGACCAATAGCGGCCTTTGCTGGAATGAAAGGTTTTAGTCTTTTGGGTACTTTGCTACGAGGCAAAACAATAATGTGGAATGCATTTGTTGGAAGAAACTAAGTACATAATTGTTTGAATAGCAATTTCAGGCCAAAAAGCATCTTCATTATTAATTCCTACTTTTGGGGAAAACATACTGCGCAAAATGCACAGTAACCTACTTCATGTTATGAAACAACTGCCTCTATTCTGAATACATTTGTGTGAACGAGGGATTTTAAAAAGGTGTGCTTTAAAATCTACATATTTCCACATTCCATTTTATGTGCTGTTGGTCCGGGTTTCATTTTAACAGGGCACCAAGGGTACTAGATACTGAAGGCTGGAGGGCAGCACAATGTTGGAGCTAGCCTGAATTACTCTGTGGGTTACAGTAGCGAGGAGATGCACCCAGAAAAGGTGGTACGTGTGATGAGGACAGAGGTTTTAGGCACAAGTCCAGCTATGTATACAGTGTGCATGATTAAGAGATTAAATGGATTATCTCCTTCCCATTCAAAGAGCCTGACAGAGGCAGAGATCTGGTCTTGTTCTTCTTACCCCTCTCTCTGCCGAGCCAACTCTCTCTCCCTCTCTCCCAGTAATACTATGGGCATTGTTTCCTATGCCTATGTTCACACTGTTTGCCAAGAGGTACACACACAATTCTGAGCTCCACAATCCCTCTTAACCTTTGACCTTGGCTTATTGTTACCTGTGAGCTGCACTGTGGCAAACATGTTGTACAAGTACTGTACAGCCCTGCAAGCTGTTTGTGTTCTGCAAGTATGGAGGGCAGGGGAGGAGGGAAGGAAGAGAGGGAGCTATTTAATCCCCCCCAAAGGAACTCCCCTCTCAACCCGTATCGTGAACTCGCAGGCAAATCGTGTTGCTGGAAGGCACACCACACACACACTGCTGTCTTTTTAATTTCATCAGCTGAAAGAAATCTATACAGTGCTTTGGAATCTGACTGAGCTGCGGAGAGAAGTGAACTATACAGCGCCCTGGAATGTAAACAGGTTCCTCACCAACTGTGGCATAAAAATACCACATTGTAACAAACCTCTTGGCTATGATAATGGTCAATAGTACAGATCAGAGGTCTTAGTAGATTTTATAGCTGTTAGTCCTACAGCATATGAACAAGTTGAACAAATCCAAAGACAAAAAAATAAATAAATCAGAGAAAATGCAGCCATCACACTCTGATTATCTTAGTGTTACACAGATAAAACATTGTCTTAACATACATACACTTCCCTATTTGTAGCCAATCTCTCCATCATGGTTTGATATCAGTCGCACAGCAGACAAATTACTTCAAATTCTTTTAAACAGTTACAGTCTATTTTATTATTTTCAGCAAACGGATAACTTTCAAACCTACAGCGTGTAGCCTTGGTAACGAAGACTTTTAACAATACGATGGGAAATCATGTCTAATATCAATGAATCTCATTATATTCTAAACATTTTGAGCTATATTAGTTTGTTGTATGTTACAATTCAGTATGGAACTTTAAAATAAAAACAATTATAGTCAATACATAGAGTTAGTCATGCTACTATAATATCGGCCAATTTTGTACCAATAGCCATCTTACTTAATTATAATGCCAAAATACAAGAAAATACATTGGCTGCAGGAGGTCTTTTGTGAAGTCTTTGTTTTTGTGTACAATTAACTGGGAAGCATACTATATACTTAAGCGAGGGCTATTTTAGGTAAGCATAATTGTTAGTAAGTTGTTTTTATCAGCATGCCTCCCTCCCCTTCACAATACCGTAAAAAGAGACACGCCGCTACCCCTAAGAGGAAGCATTCACCACAGCCACAGCCACAACCCCCTGCAACCTCTGCCATCATTCATTTACCCGCCCCTCTCTCTGCCCCTTCTTTTTCATGCCCCCACTTTCCCTGTCCATGTCTGTCAAAGTGGACCAGTTTACAGAGGAACAGGTAGGGAGACTCCAGCTAGCCCCCACCTGTACCTTGAAATGGGTTCGCACACACGGCCAACTGCCAGAGATCCTGCTTTACTGACTGGGAGGGGGGGGGGTATGACAAAGACGACAGCTTGTGTGGGGGAACATTGTCTGCGGCTGCGACTAGAAATCTTTTCAGGAAAAACAGGATTTTATACACAATGGTCGTGGGTGTGAAGAAAGGGGGCACATATTAAAAGAAGCGCCTTTATGTGTACGGAGCGACTGGTTTTTAAACTGCATTTGCATGGAGAAGGTCCAATCTGTTCTTTTTTTTTTTTTTTTTTACTAGTCTATAGTATGACAGACTGGATTAAAGAGGGCTTTCCAGGTTGTCCTTGTTTTCTTGGAGAATAACCGTGATGTATCCAGGACAGTGTGCAGGGTAAAAATTAAGATAGCACACTGACACGTCGTACTCCCTTCACTATAAGAAATCTGAGACGCAAGATGAATGTTTATTTTGGTGTCTCTAGACACCATAGGGGCAAAATTCGACTATGAATTTGTTTTTGGTAGAAAGAGCAGGTGACATAATATATCGACAATTATTCCTTGCCTCCATAACAGCATTTGTGGCTTTTGGTAGGAAACCATAGCAGCTCACGTTCTTTATGCAGTGAAACCTCCTCAATCATCTCGCCACGGCAACCACAGCAGCTGCTGCAGGGAGGTCAGTTGGTATAGCGATGGCAAGAGGCTCTGGAGGTTATCAGCAAGATTATTGTGTGTGTGTGTGTGTGTGTGTGTGTGTGTGTGTGTGTGGACGGGGGATGGAGCTGACAATTGAGCGGAGGATTCTTATGTAATTCTCCCTTTGGGTGGCAGAGAACAGTGAAAGCAGCAGCCCACACTGAAGGAGAAACTGTTTGTTAATAAGCTGCAAGTAAGATGCTGATAGGGGCCATAGTGTGATTACAGGGTTTCTGTAACAGACCGAAAGGGTCCATGAGTAGCAGCGCACTAGAAATACAGCCAGGCTGACATGGGTCTAGGTCTGAGGTTAGCTCTTCAGTCCAAAAACCAAACATTTCACCAATTGTTGTTGCATGGCAGCCTCCCATAGCCTCCCTAAAAACTTCTTTGACACACACACCCATGCATGTATACAGGAGACACACAAGACACACATGTAGATGAATAATCTTAAAAATGGAAGTGCAAATGTTAGCATCCTAATCTTGACAAGGATGGGTGGGAGGTTGAGTGGAGAGTCTGATGAGGTTTTGTGAGGGAATGACTTCCTAAAGCTGAACTCCACGTAATACCACCTCTGACATTTGTCTGGCTGGAGTGTGCAGCAGGATGCAAACCCCTCGAAATGTTAAATACCTCCAGCTGGGCTTCCATGTTAGGGGCTATTGTTGACTTATACCAAGGGAGGTGTCAGATAGTTCTGACTCCAAAAATGAATAGCCAACACACAATATCTAACAGGGTCAAACTATTTCAAGCAATGTACTGACATCAAGACAATTTACTGTGTTTCAGTTCATATCTTCCAAACCTAAAAGACAAAAAGTACTAGTATAACTCACAATCACGCGAGTACTTAATTTACTTACAACCAACTTCTAATCATATATTATTGTCAATGATCTGTTTGAATTCTTTTATGTATTTCACAACAAAGAACATGTTTATGCTGCCAGTTTCGGTTTAAACAAAAGATGACAACAGGTGCACCAACTGGAGTTTAGATTGGATAAAGTTGCTTCCTATGACTTGGAGCCAGGAGGCACTTCTGTGTAAAAGTTTGTGAAACCATAAACAAGCAAACTGTTAACCTGGGTTATGAGCATGTTTAGCAACTTTGGAGGGAAAAAAAAAATCACATTAAAAAGCAAAATTGTTCAATTCCTTTGCGCCCACCCCCTTGTCATAAGATATGGATGTCCCGTAAGGTTATTTGTGTTTGCTGGGAAATTAAGTGCTCAACTGGATTAAAAACATACTGCATATGTTTGGAAATCTGTTTCCCTGGGCGTATGAGTAGAGTGAGCGAGCGTGAAGCAGCAGCTTGCGTCTCCTCCAAGAGAGAGGGCAGACACTCTCATCATTAGCCGGGCTACAATGTGCTCCTCTACCTGCTCCAATCTGCACAGCCAGGCTCCACTCTGACGCCAGACAGATGTTCCCAGCACGAGGTGCAAAGTACCGAGAGGGGGAACGAGAGTGAGCAGGAGAGAGGCAGAAGAATGGAAATATTCAGCCGAGTACACAATAAGAGTTTAATTATGAATAATACCAATGGTTCTTTGTTCTCACAATGAAGCCAGCTATGGTTCGCTTGGCCTTCGGGAAATTGTTTTTGGCTTCCATATGGGGGCAGCTGTCTGTCAAAAAGAAAGGCTTAAATCATAACATGCCACAGTAGGGATAATTACAGGATAAAGAACAATGCAATTATGTATGTTTATTAGCAGCATTGGAGAGATATTTTGCTAAAACAAACTGTGAGGCTATTGCAGAAATGTAATTCGATACGATCAAGATCAGCGAGATTTTATTATTTTTGCAGAACTCAATATCAGCTGGAAGTTAAGACAAGTAGTCACTCAGTTTAGAGGCAGAAATTTCCCACAAGACCACAAGGACTGCTATACTTCACTCTTTTTTCTTAAAAAGTGCGATCAAAAAAACGGAATGAAACACAATAAGGAGTTTAGGGCCTACTAGTGTGCAGTCAAAGGACATCTTGAGGTGTGGAGCAGACAATCTCTGTAAGCCACAGCATTCACAAACACAACAGCAGCTGGTCTGATACAGTCACAATACCTCACTGTTTGTATTTGCCTGACCAACAGCGGAACATGGGCTCTAGCCCCCTTAGGGAGCTGCTGCAAAAGATGAGGATTTTAAAGCATGCATATCCCTCGTGCACCATAATAATGAGCACATCTAGCAGTCTTCTAAGCTGTCCACCTGGCCCTCAATTACCCAGGGAGAGGAAGTAAACAATCATTTGATGACTTCCAATCCACAGGCCTTCTTGAAGCAAACTGTATAGGGCACGCAATGATCATGATCCCGAACAGATCATGATGGGCCTCGAATCTGCTGTTGTATTCTTAACCCTGTTTAACACACACTGTGTGAAACTGGTTTGTAGGAAAGCCAGAGGGCTCTCCAAAGTGTGCAACACTTGAGCACACAGGCGGTAGCTTTAATGCATTTGTTTAATTTTTTTCACATTTTTCACAACAATAAAAGTAAAGTAAAACAATTAACTGCTTGCCACTGCTTGAATACTGACTGCAAAGCCTCTTTGCCAAGATATGTCTGAAATAATGGATTGTACAGAACTCAGAAATTCAGACATTGGTGTGAAAAAGTTTAAAGGTGTTTCTGTATGTGGCAGACAACTCCAAAAACCTTTCACAGAGACAAACATTCAACAGAGAAACATTATAAAACCACTATAAAGGATGCCATTCCATGTGAAAAATATGCCTGGTAAAACAAAAGGCTATACATTTGCTTTTCTTTTGAAAATGTGATTTTACAGTGATAACGAACACCCAGGCATTTCTCAGTGCTGAATGTGCTCATTAACAATACTATTGTTTCACAAGTTCATATTGCATCATGTTGACTCACAAATACCCAAAAGTATTAAAGAAAGAAAAAGTAACACTCAGCACTGTATTTATATAAGCTGACTCTATTCAGATACTAATGATTTGCTTGTTACAGTAATTATCGCTGCGAGACCATCCCGGAACATCTGCATTGATTTAGACTCTGAGAGAGCAGAGAGAGGGAGGGAGAGGCGCACAATCTGGAATTCGACTTCGAGAGCGAGACAACAATCTGTTGATGGTTATTTTGGTAATTGTCCATAATTGATGCAAAACATTGAGAGTGTTGCAGAGATCCTAAATTGCTGTTCCTGTAGCTCCAGGGGTCAATGAAAATGGGCAATTGCTATGAAAATGCATAGATGTAATAATGTGAGCTTTAATAGAAACTGGACAGCTTGCTGGGGAAGATGAGCCCCCGAGAGAGATAGATTACAGTTAACTGCTATAGTGAATTGTTCTTTGTGCAATCATATGATGACTGATAGAATAAGAATACATAGAATATCTGATCTCTGGCAAAAAAAGATGAAGATCATATTTCATCATATCAAACTTTAAGAAGCAAATATGTTACACAATTACAGCACAAATAATTCATCGGATATCGGTATATAATATATACCGATATCGGACATTATCATACATCTTACCCCATAAGGGAAATGTATGAGAAAACCTACAGCGTGACAGAAATGTTCATTCAGTTGTGGAGTACAAAATGTCAAGATCTCAAGGAGCTCTCTCTGAAGCACCCGTGGATTTTGGCATGGTAGACGCACACAGTGCAGACCCACATGTTCTGACAAGAGAACTGCGAGCAAGACAATGCAGCTCAAAGCAAGGTGAGCGCTGCTACTATAATACGCAGATTGGGCCAGCGTGTCCTTGTTCTGTTACCGTTTCTTCTCTAATGAGACCCCTGTTGAGGATTCAGTGTAAATCTACTGTACCGTGCTGCTCAGCCCAGACTGACCTGACTTCCCTCTCTGCTGAATTGAAGAAACCTTTTACCTTCACAACTGTGGCTACGGATAAAGAATACACACTAATTATGTCAACATCTGCAATCTAGAGCAACCCTGGATGACCCTGGAATAATGAATATATATGGAAAGAATATGGCTGTTGAAGCTCCGATAGCTTGTGAGTGAGAATCAAACTGCTGATCCATTTGACACTTGAAGGTTTCACCCGTGGCTTTCACTAAAGAAAATACTTTGATTTACGGAACAAATTATCTTTAAACACATTGCAGAAAATGGTCCCCTAAATGCCAAATATGACCTATCAGTCTTCAGCTATCAGTCTTCAGTCGGAAGCAAAATTAGAGCAAAATCATCCCACATATCTATTATCTATCTGATATCGTTCATTGGTTCATTCTTTTCTTGCTGAATTTCACGTCACAACAAAAACAGATTTTTCCAAACAATCAAGAGCACAGTAATTTATAAATTGACCTGTATTACTGTTTATCAAAATCCCAAATGCATTGAGACACAATCCAGTACATTGACATGGACACTTGAAAAAGCTGAACCGAGGTTGTGTGATGTCACCTAGCCATCCTGGTCAATTAAACACCTCCCACTAAGGCTTGGCATCAGTCAAAAGGCTCATTAACCCTTCTGACCAACCACCAGCCACAATCAGAAAACACCCCGTCACATTGGCCAATCCCTACATGGGCAATGCAGGTCAACACCCACACAAGTGACAGGAAATTGAATTGCTGGAGAGGATGTGGTCTGTCTGAGCACTTGAAAGACATTTGTTTATTCACAACTGGTCAAGTGGCCAGACAGACTGTATGGGCTTACAAATAAGAAGCAAGGATGATGCCTAATGCAATTTTACAATATGACAACTCTATATCAGAAATTACTTTTTCCATATAGCATTAATTTATCTGAGTGATATGTAATTTTTCACACATTTTGAAAAGCAAGTAGGAATTTGGTTGCATAAATCATCTCTTAAGCACAGCACTGATTAGCTGAATTGCAAAATTCAGAATTTATATCCATTGTAGGATATACCAAAATATGTATCCCAGATACATCACATTTGAATCTCTGAATCAATATGGCATTTACTTAGTGTACGACTACGCCTTAAAAAATGAAAGGAGAGCAGTAATACATCGCTGAAGCGTCTTTGTGTGGTTGTTTTTCAGACCACTAGTCCTAATCTACTGGGTTGATCTCTGGGTTCCAGGGGGATTAAAAAATGTCTGCAAACCTCCAAATATTTGAGGCAATCAACAACTTAACACGCATTTGGCGTTAGAATGCACGAATGTGAAAACACACAAACGAATGGATAAAAAGGAGTGAAATATGAAGAGAAATAAGGGGATCGGAGCGGTGCCCATTTCGGGGGTGTAAAATATGGAGAAGTGTGGATCATTGGGGGAGCTGCTCTGCCTGGGGGAACAGATGAAGGGAGAACGCTCTGCCAAGATCTCTCCACTGGAGGGGGAGCTGAGGGACTGGAGCTCTATGGGAAAAAGAGTCTGCGCCTTGCATGCTGCTCTCCTCAATCTCAGTCTCACACGCCTGCATTGACACGTCCCAGGCTCTCTGCAGCAGAGGGAAATTGCTGCTGACAGGGCCTTGCAAACTTTCACAGCCATTTAGAAAGACTTACTCCCACACTTTTGTCACAGGCATTTATTGCACAAGATACATGATATGAAAAATTAACATTTTTGAACTTGGCATCTTTTTTCACCAAGTTAGGCTTTAAAAACCATTCATAATTTTTCAGCCTTGTGATAGTCCCCAGTGCAGATGTAAACACAAAGCATGCCAAGTGAGGCCCAGAGATTATGAAAATGCACAATTTTCAGAAAAATCATGACACTACTTCATAAATTAGTACTATACGAGTTCCTAATCCAATAACAAATGCTGTCCGTGTCCCCATCACCAAAACAAATTGAGGCTCCTATCATGAAGTGCATTGAGAGCAGGGGTTTTGTACTGTACCTTTATGTCCACTACCAGCCAGTGCCTCCAGTGAGCAGAAGTTGGACTGGTGCGACTTGGAGCATCAGGATCAACCATCATCAAAACATACTTCTTTCTCTGCAAATAGAAAATATGGCATATTATTACAATTAATATAGATATAATGTTTTACAACACTTCACCACACTTGGTGATTGGCCCAGAGGCATAACTGTGGTGTATGAACAGGTACCTGCTCGCGTTCACTTTCTAAACGTAGCCGTGTGCCATTTGTGCAACACAAAGCCCAAGGCAGCGCAGCCAGCTCAGCTAACTGGGCTGACAACAGTTAGTTTAAATACTTTGTGACTACTTCTCAACAGATGCGTCACTCTTAACAACAAAATTCCTTTGCTAGCTCTAACTTGTTGTAACCACGGCCGTAAAACGTGTTTTTTATCCTATTCATAAATACACTGGTTTAGTTCATTTTTCAGGGGCTTCTGTTGCCAACTGTGGCCACATAGAACACAAAGCCAGTTCACACCAGAAGGCTGGGTTTGCCATTTATTGGCTTGCTGCATGGTACTATTGAATCACAACACAAAGTCTAACGTCAACAGTCAATGTTAAAATGAGTTAGTATGAAATAAGACTGTGATGTAAAGTCAATAGCATACACGAGAACATGCTGTTCCATGGTTATTGGAACAGACATGCTAATCCACAACTGCAGCACACCCTGTCCTAATAGCACAGTATAGCACTGCCTCTTGTGTGTTAATCCTTAAATATAATATTGTTACTGTGCCATCGATATAATGACAGTGTTTTGGATCTGATACAATATTCACTTCTTGTTAGCATATTCACAGTAACATTCTGCCACTTACCCAGTATCTTTATACCCCTCAATCTGTCAATAGATAATGCGAGAGAAAAAGCATCTTAACTAACACTTGATCACAGTTATTGGACGATAACTTGGCGGCTTAATTGCCGGAAAAATTCCATTCTGTCTGTCCCTAAAAGTTAGAGAATTATGAGAGCAGATTGAATTATTGCGAGAGCACATTTGTCATCCCTGGTCCTGTGCCCAAAATCTGCCAGACCATATGATGGGCTTTTTTATTTTGTTCACTTCCTCTACAAACAGAGATCTTAATCAAGGCTATTTCAATCCACAATGTCTTCTCACTGTGGATGTAATTTCAACTGAAAAAAAGACCATAATAATATCAGCCATAAATAGGCATAAAACATTATTTCTTATATTCTCAGACTGCCAAACAACGTTGTTTGGGGTAAAACATTTAGTCAAACATTTAACAAGAATCAAATGCTCCAGCACAAACATAAAGCTTGCTCAAAATTCAGTGTTTGTTGTGTCCTATCAAGAGATTCTTAAAGGCCTCTAAAAATTATCCTAAGCCGGTGTACTTGAATGAGATAAAGAAGTAGTCATGTATTTTTCTGCAGATGCTCATTTTCAGTGGGATTCTCTGCCTACCTGACAAGCAGTAATACGCGTAAACAACTAAGCCTAATAATAGGATAATACTGTAGTCTCAGTGATAGTGCCTGCAGGTAACATCCAGACACACCAGCAACAATAGAGCCTCCTCCACAGCCTGTCAAAAGTGACTCTATATCAGTGACCCCCCTGGGCAGCTTACCAACCATGACCTGTTGCCTTCTCAAGAGTTGTAATCCTCATTTGTACATGTTTGCTACCAGGCAGAGACACTGTGATAATGTAGTTACACTAATATTTAAGTCAGACCCTGATGCATTCAGAAATAACATGGTTTCAAACAACAGCACACACACACACACACTGAAAGGCAATTTAAGCATTTAAATGAGAAATGACCTCAAGTCGCGTTTAATGTTGAAAGCAATAGCACTTTATTGGATATTTCACGAAGGTTACCATGGATGGTGATATAATGTACAGGACAGGCTTAGTTTTCAAAAAGCCACATTTAGTACAACATTAACAATTTGCCTTTTCTTCCAAGTGTAAAAACAAAATAATATGGCCTTCTTATTGTGGGCACTGAATTTCAATGACTTCTGCATATATTTAGTGCTTGAATTTCTACCTGTAAGAATCTGGCTGGTCCAGCTGGCACACACAGCAAAAAATACAAGAGGCTCCCTCCATGCTTGCACTTCACACATTGTGGCATGTACCCTTCTCTCTTACAGGGACATTTTTTGCTCTCCATCTGTCAAAATCCACATTAATTACACACAGATATGCGTGAAAGACTCCAGGGAAAAACAGATGCATATTCTGCCATCTGAAAAAATGTAGCATGGCTTGAACAAACTAAATGTATATCAAAACATGTTTTAACTAAGCACATTCTGATAGACAGATATTGGAACACATTTTCCAAAAATATGTTGGAGCTCTACCCTATTAGTATCAGTGACCCACTAATACTAATGAAAAAACATTTCAGCCTGGATGGCATTTTGGAATTTAAATTTGCTTTTACCCTGCAGGTAGCCAAAGGACATCGTTGACAAGTGGTCCTCTCTACATTGTGGACCACACACTTTACTTTATTTAAATGCTCCTGTCTTTATTCTCTTTGATCTACTGCCCAAGCGACTTGGTTTATTAAATTATTGTGTAAGGTGTGAGGTGTCATCTGCCCACTTAGTTAGGTTCTCCATGGTATCTATAGGACCCCAAAAATATCCTAATAATCTGTCTGGGAGCAAAACTGAAATCAGTGTAGGTGTCGGCCCCGGACCGCAACGCTCCAGCAGGTCATTATACAGGATGGGATGTGAAGGCCTCGGGTGCAGGCTGGAGGCGGGGGGGGATATTGAGCCTGCATTCTCTTGGGATTAACCTCCCACTGCCTGCTGTGATCACAGCAAAATGGCCTACTGGGACCACACCTCAGACGCCAGGCGGCTGGAGTAAGCCCTGCCGCCGACTGGGCACCTCTGTCATGGCTGCTGGTTAGTGCTCCAGAGGCACTGGAGGGGGTGGGGGGGTGAGGAGGGCATTCTCTCCTCAGTGCCACTTCCTTAGGTAGAGGTAGAGGGGCCCTTTTTATTGGAGAACACATGAAACTCAATATCTGTGTACGATAGCAGTTATAGTTTTTGTGCAATACATTTTTATATTGTTGACTTGTGAGCCATTAAGTTCTGTAGGGACAGAGGGATGACATGAAATTCCTTCTCCATACCAATAGCATCACATAGATACAGTATTTGCAATACAGAGGATAGGGGAGAACAAAGACAGAGGAAGACCGGTGTCTCCAGGGATGTAAACTACTGGCTTACCTTTGAGTGAACTCTGCTGGGGCTGAGAATCAGAGAGATGTCTAATCGCTGCTCTCGTAGAGCTGCCTGGGCTGTTGAGCCCGGCTCTGCTCACTGATGACACCACGGAGGGCGAGAGTGAGATAGCGAGAGGGAGGGAGTGAAAAGAGGCCCCTCTGTGAGTTTACAAGTTCATGCTTTATCCCTGACCCAATACAAAACAGTGTCGTCCGTGTAGCTGCCTATTAATATACCCATTGCTTTATCCTCTCTGTTCTTTATCTCCTTCAGCCTCGGCGCACAGAACCCACAACGTTTCATTAAATGGTCAACTGTGCTCACCACTCGACCCAGAGCAAAGCAATGCATCGATCTCAAATCCCTCTTTAAGTAGCAAAAACACTTGAACTCGTTTGGTAATTAACAGGTATCTGTGTTGTGATTAAGAGACGGCAATGGCTTAACAACCATCGACTGCAGCTTAGAGCAAGGTTGGAAGATCGATCTGTAAATACAGAAAAAATTCCCTTCTTAAACAGTGCTTGAGAAGTAAATATTTGAGGGTGAAGAAATGAATTCAGGCTACAATTTCGTGCAATCCTAGGATATAAAAAAAATATTTTCAATCAAACAGGATATATAATCTAATTTCATGTGAATTCAGAGAGGATAAATATCTGGCTAGGAGTTTTATACTTAGGATAAAGCAATAGAGTCCCATTGTGATGAGAGGACAGCAGTGAGAGTCATGGGGAAGGTTAACAGTGGCACATGGCACTTGTTCTATCAGGGTCAGAGGATGAGGTTCATCCTGGTGGAGGGGAGGTCAAGGGTCAGCCAGGCAGCAGTAATTGAATCCTGTCCAGAAAGCGGTGGGGGCAGTGGACCCACAGATGAGATGGAGATAGAAGGGGGGCAGTGGTCACATTGTAGGGACATGGCTGTGGCACTCACCTAGAGGTCATCAACCTCGGGGGTGAAGAGGTCCTCGTTGTCATTAATAACACCCCCCACCCCCCCTCTCTTGCTCAGAAGCTTTGTAACACTGTTCTTCCCCATCGCAGCCAGTACTGTAAAACCTCCTTCACCGGCAGTCACAAAGGGCAGAGCAGTAATCTGCCACAGAGGATTGGGTGAGGGAGAAAACCGCCAACAAATATTCTGACAGGGCTTACATGAAAAATAAAAAAAATAAAAATTCTTCTTACCACGTTTTCTTGGAAATCTTCTCAATCGTTTATGACTCTAACAATAGCAAGGTCTTTATAAACTGATCTGGCAATCTTATGTCTCATGACCATCAGACATAATATCAACCCGATTGGAAAAGCATAAGGGACATGGGAAACACAAAAGTCAAATATACAGCTGACCATTCCAGCCACCTTTTTCCGCCCAGCAACCACCAAACAACGATCCATTACTGTCTATTACCTGCAGCTCCCATCACATAGTTACATTTCTGGAGATGAGCTGCAGAAACTGGGCCTTCTACAGACTCTACACATCCTCTGTGCGACTCTGAGCATGTTTACTACAAATATGTGAATCTAGCTTAAGCCCTGAAGAGAAAAGCTGACTGGTATCATTGCGGACACCTGATTGTTACAGTAACCAATGAACAGAACTTTTAAATGGAAAAATTATGTTTAAAATGCTATATTAAAGAAACACAGAGGCACACACTCACTGTATATTTACACACACACAAACACATGTAGAGTCGCTGAGCGAAAGCAAAGGGAGCCATATTGTTTTACTGTTTTGAAAAAAAAGTGCACAACTCTCAGGTGGTATATTTAGCAGACAGAGAATGCTTGCCATTTAATGCTACTCTCCTAAACACAGGAACTCTGTACCTCTCATCACTTTGATGAAACTTCAGCGCTATCAAAGCTGCTGCAAGACTCCAACTCAAGTTGTTCAAGTTTGACATCGAACATCTAGAAAAGCACTTTTACAGTTTTACGATTTCACGAGGGACAATTACAGTTATTTAACATTTAGATTGATATTTGACACATTTAAATGATGTGCAAAGAGTATGCCGATGCTCCTCAGTATGGTCTAAAGCGCCTCACACAGCGAGGGCTGCCCACTACCTCCAAACCTGCCTATTTTTAACTCAGCCTGCCACCCACACAGGAGTGGAGTGTGAAGTGGCTTATAAATCCACACTTCTAGAAGCCACATGGTCAAAAAGTCACATGTGGATAAAAATGCATATTCTATAGGCCTAAAGCACAGCTACTGGATCCCCACTAAGCAGCCACACAGCAGTATTAGCACTATGAGGAGGCAGCAGTTCAAGAGGAATCTCAGTGGAATGTGGAAGTTTACATAATTACATAATCTCATTAACATTTTTCAGTTTCAACATATCTGTCAAAATGCTACATTTCAATCATATGATAGAAGCTGAGCAACAATGCATTATCAATTAAAGCCTACAGATTCTGCAGTGTATCAGGTATCAATGTACATATTGCATAGACCTATTTTTTCCCCTCTTCTCAATATACTACTCACAAACTCTTGAACGGTGCGTTTAACTTTAGCAGTTCAAATCACACTAAATTCTGGATGTGTTTGCATGCCGTCTGTCCTGAGCTGACTACGTGAACCCCTGTACTTTCCTGGTGCGGTGTGGAACTACTCTGAAGCCATAGCTAACAGTAAGATGGTTCACAGTCTGATTGGAACTTGAGGGGGGTGACAGAATTAGTAGCAGCCTAGGGAACCATTTCTGCATTTCTCTCAACAGTGAAGACTTCTTTCACCGCGCCATGCTTGCGAATACAGCCGTGCTCATGTTAAGCTTATTAGTCACCCTGGATGCGATCTTGCTAGCTGAGGCTTTCAACACTTTTTAGTGGTGGCTTTACACACATACACCTACTCACTGCCATGAAAGCATTTCTGCAAATGCACATGCTCATACACAGTAACTACCATTAACAGGTACTCTGAAGTAACATGTAGCCAGGTACCGGGATATTTAGAGCCTCATGAACCAGCTCACGCTAAATGAAGCAAAAGGGAAATGTTTTTGTCACATAGTTGGGCAGCTGAGGGAATATAGCACAGTCAAACAGGGTAAATTACAGTACTGGACTGATATCCATAATTACTCTGTCTAGCATGTCATAGATCTGCCATTTTACTACCAAGGGCAGCCTATACAAGCAAGACTAATGGCTAGCACATTCTAATTATTTTACCTGTAGGAAACCGGGATTTGGAAATCATTTGGATTCTAACCTGCAAACTGCAATAAAAGCACATAGGCTAATTTGGAGGCTAACTGAGAGCAAAACTGCAATAATAACAATAACAACAATAACAATACTAATGACACATTGGGAGAAATGAATACGGCCAGTGTGTTTTGGTCTCTGTATGGGCTTTTGAAAACAATAAGACCTGTAAAGGTCACATGGTGCAAGACATTCGCCTTCAAAGGTATAACTGCCTCATGACTATTAAACAATGTTTCAAGGAGTTGGCTGATATTTGACTCCTCAAAAGAAATACTCTAAAATGAAACATTCATTTGGTTATCAGATTTTATTTTGATGCCAGGCAACTATATGGTTCCTATGGAAACCCATTTTTATTGGTGATCATAGGAGTTCGAGAAGGCCACTAGGTTCCTCAATCTTCTAACATACATTGGCAGGGGGATCATTACTGTTACATCTATTTTAACACTTTGCACCACAATTTTACAGATTCAATAGTGTACAATGTCCAATAGCACTTTCATGCCTTACTTTTTTATGCCTTATAAAAAAGGTTTACAATGACAATAGTTACGCTTCCCTGGAGAAACATCATGCAGCAGACACATTTCTCAAGATGAGGGGATACATTCTGCCATGAAGGGAGCTTAGTTGTAAGCACTCTGACACCCTTTCCTATTTGGCCATCAGAGCTGTCAAAGGTGTCAGTGCTGTTCACAGGCACTGTGTGTTTCACCAGCCAAGATGGCTTCCACATTTTTTCTATCATGATTAATTATGGTTTCTGATGGTAGTACAGTGAGAAAGTGTAAATTATTCCCACATTTTCTTGTGCCCTCCGTTCAGTCACTTCTGTGTAGGAAGATGCTATTGACGCCATCCATGGATAGCGACCAAAAGGCATCTACATGGGGTGGCAAGCTCTAGTGCCTCATTAGGGGGTGGCAGTGGTGGTGGGGGGTGCTTGGCGTGTGGGCTGAACCTAGTCCAGACTGCCAGTTGACAGGGCCGGATTTTCCAGTATGGAAGACTCTTGTTTCAGTGGGCGAAGCTGGGTGTTGGGAGACTGGGAGAGAGGACTGCCCAGGGCTTGGAAGCTCGAAACGGAATATTTCAAACAGACAAGCACCGTCTGTGTTCCAGTGTCACCAGCCCACCCGTCTGACAATCAGGGCCATATCATCGCACAGGCTCTGAGTAATTCAGGGAGCACTCATCTCACCTTGGAGGATGTGGCGACCTCAGACGTCAGTGCACTCCGAGGTCTCAGTTAACAGAGCTAACAATAAACAACATACAGGACAAGGTACAGAACAAAAGAAAGTACAAAAGCATACCCACAGACAAAACAGAGGCAGTATCAATAGCAACGCTTAGTGAAAGTCAAGCACAATCACAATACTGTGCTTCCCTTTGAATCTTTAAAAAAATTCACAATGTCTTCAAAAACATAGCTTAGGCATACTGGTTGGAGAACTGGTTAAAATAAAATAATTAGTCTGACAGAGCCTTCATTTTGTAAATGTTTATATATTTAGCGCTGTCAGAGAGGACATCACACAGAATGGTGCTGATATCACAATACAGAAACTGTTATCAGAGGAGGTACAGGTTTATGGTTCAAGGGCTTGTCCATTCATAGAGAACAAGCTCAGCCTCTCTGCCTGACACACTGATAACGACAGCACAAATAAAACAGCTCCGCAGCTCCATCTTTGCCTCTCCCCAAGGGAATAATATATCACCCATCTGAATGCGGCACATATTGAATCATTTCCAGCGTTGATGATTCATTTGAATAAATCAGCTTTTTTTATTTTGCCAACTTGAATTGATACTGAAATAAGGGGAAAGTGAACGTCGTTAGACATGAGGAAGGACAGGTGTAACAGCATCCTACAGGATTGTTAAGCCTAATCCCCTTTCAAGCGACAATTAATGACTAGAACAATAATCTTCCCATATATGTTGTTTCCATCGCTTTTTGACTGTCAACCATAACCTGCCTAACTCACACAGACCAAATCCGGGGGGATATGTAGCTGCAGGCAGATAGGATCTTATCCTGGATTTGCATAGATAAATGCACAGCAATAATTCTAGAGGCACACAGGGTAGAAGTCGTTCTGACCTGAGACGTGCTCGCTGGCTATTTCCTAGCCCAATCTGACCATGCACTATAGTGACAAGACCTGCTCTCAAGAGCTTAATTGTCTAATATGGATGACAATTAAGAAAGAAGTCCACTTGTTATCTGCTTTAACTCCTAACATATATTGAAAAAATAAACATTTTAAATATGGAAGCTTCCCTACAAAAACTTTCAATGTCTTCAACAAAAAGCTTCGGATGCACAGGATCAGCCTATCGGCAAATATGAAAAATCAGCAGCTTGTGCAATGAAAGGGTTATATCCGCATTCAGGCTAAGAGACATACTCTAACATACACAGACACAAATCCTGTTGAGCTGAGCCGAGCAGCGATACCCTACCAGCCCTCCAAGGCACAATTAGGATTTCACGGGGGGAAGAAATCTACATTCCTGCACACATGAAAAAAGTCCTTTTTGCCTCCCCACAACAATATCAACTTTTTACTCAAGGAAGAACCTGAAGCACCACTCGATAGGATTTGGACAAAGAAATAAAAACAAAGCCAGAAAAAAATCTAAATTTAAGCTGCAGTTGTTCAAGAAAAAGATTCATGGTTGAGGAAAATCCAGTTCTAAGCCTCCCAGTTCCAATCAATTTCTCCCATTCTGTGTGATATGAAAAGAAGCAAGCACTCGTAGTTTGTTTGAAGTGCTTGTCTGTGCAGAACTGTGCTATGTTGAACATTTTGTATGGACAGCCACTGTCAAGCATTCAATCCACGTATGAGAGGTCAAGTACTTGTCAGTTTGAATAAAGAATAAATTATAAAATATAAATTATATTTCATACGGTATCCTAATACGTGGAGACATTTACAGAAAAAAAAATGTGGCTAAATCATAATGGCTTGCAACCTCTAGGCCTTAGTATTAAGGATCATGCACAATGAATCCATGTATGTTTCACTTCAAGACAACTCACCGTCATGTGCTGTCATACTATCGTTCGCAGATTGTCACATACATTTGTACAATAGCTATATGTCTGGGCCATAAGCCACACAAAACGTATCAAAGATGATAGATCTCCCCCTTAAGGTTAGATAATGACAGTATTAAATACTACAGAATTTATTTTTTTTGCAGTATGTGATGTTAACATGATGTACGGGTGTTTCTTGGAAGCCCCCGTGAGCTGGGCACTAGATATGAAATGAAACAAATGATCAATATCAATATGATTGTAGAATCATAGTGCAAGGGATGTGCACAATGTATTAAATCAAACTGAGAGTTCATGGCAGCAATATTGGAATTCCTGACTCCGTCGAGTTATTTTTAATCTTTATAGCAATGTATGCTAATCATTCCAGCCTCCATCCACTGGCAACCCCCTCTGTCTCGTTCTACTGGATGTAGATCTCATGGAGAATGGTCCACTAGCTTTTACACCCAAGAGGTGGGCAGTAGTGGACTGATGTGGATGCGTCTCCTGATCAGACTGGAGGTTTTGAAAATGCAAGGCATGCTGCTATGACACGCTAGGTGGCTAGCAGGCTACCTAGCAAATGCAATACGCTACCACGGAAAACCCAACCAAAGTGTGGCATGTTGCATATTGAAAAGCTGAACTATAAGTCTTAAAACACACGTGAGATGCTCTACTTATGCTTTGAAAGAATAGAAAACAGCGAATGAAAATAACATGTACGTGTGGTAGCTCTTTTGCTTTGACTTGTCAGTTTGATTGCTTTCTTAATTAGACAACAAAGTATTCCTTATTAGAAAATTATATTTTTTTGACAGACAATAAACCATATGTATCCAAATAAAAAATAAGATGAAAAGCCAATTAATATAATTTCCTGTGATCATCATTCCAAGATACATCTGAAAATGTATATGGACATAATATAATTGGTGTTTCAAATGGCATGGCCTTCAAAACTATGATTTCCAAAAAATGATGCCGATGTGACAATATCATCTCTGATTTAACTTTGATGGACGTTAAGCTAAATACCATGATGACAATGAATAGGTTCATGCTTCAGCTACAATGAATGTCTCCAAGTTTAAACCTACAGTTTAACTGATGAGATGCGGCAAAGTCTGTGCCCTGAAGCACATCCATAGAGCATCATGCCAAATAAGGTCATCAGAAGTTTGTGAGTTTGACCAAGACCTTTTAAATGCCCAGTCTGTGAAGTGGTGATTTAAATAAAACACATTGTAACCGTCACTACTGATTCTCGCATTGGTTTGCGTCCTGTCTGGAGAAAAGGTTAAAAACATCGCCTATCAGAAAATGCCCAAATCTGCAGTCAGGCATAAAGTTGGCACCCAGATAAATCATGTCATCACTGTGGTTATGCTTCAATTTTCTCATTATCCATACCTCTCATGACATTCACAGAAAGAAACAAAGCATCCTGCCAACACCTACTCTGCGAGAGAGCTCTTTCAGTTCAGCTCAAAAGCTGAGAGCTCCAAACCTCCACACCACAGTGTGGGCAGTTCTGGCAGAGCCATGTGCCTAAGAACACTGACTGAGTGCAACAGTTGGACTAATAACAGAACAAAAAAATGGACGCACAGCGGGGATGGCCATAGCTCCACAGCTGAGAAGCAGGTTGACTTCTGCCCACCTCTCTCTTATTCAAGAGATGAAAATGTCCACAATGCCTCTCAGGTCTTAGTGCCATGAGGGGCGGTGAGCTTCATACAGCTTCAGCCACTTCAGGGTAAAGCAAATCACTTTAATATGTTAAGAAGATTAAGCTGGATAAATGTCTAGATACATTTTTTGAAAAGCCACGTAAATCTCTAGTGTTTTTATTTGGGGAGGGGCGGTATGTGAGTCAGTTGAGACGATCAACACAAACCCACCAAAATGCGACACGATTGGCTAAGGAAAACTGGGCTTATTCGAGATTTTGCATTTTAAGCTCCTTGGATCTAAGACCATCCCACCTCTTTCTTATTATTTTTAACACCAACCCTTGGGACAACAAAACTATGGAAAGACATTGGTCACAATTTCATGTGCTGTTGCTCTTGACTTGGTTGTCTTATCCTGCTTATGCTGATATTATAGCCTTAATTGTCCAAGTCAATGTTTTTCTTGTGGGATTAAAATCTGTTGGTGAAAGCACATGTAGGATGAAAAGATGTTAAAGTTTATGGTCTCTCTGTTGTAATAGGTTAATGGTTTACTTTTCTGCACTCAACAAACAATAACACTGACAAAAAAAATACATACTGCCTTCCACACATGCAGCAGGAAGTGATTGATTTGCCTGGTAAGGGCTTTCAGGATCTCTTTGTGCACCTCTCAGGTAAATCTCTAAAATCAAATTACTTAATTGAATCAAGTACGTTCTAAATGCAAGATGGATGGCTGACTTTTTTCTATGTTAAGAATTAGCAATCTGAGGGTGTCCGCCTGTCAGCTTGCTGTGCTAGAAATTGAGTGTGAAAACGAAAGGGAGAAATGGAACAAATAATGTAAAGGGATTAACAAATCATTTGCATACCATTTTCTCTGCTTCCAAACTACAGGATCAGAGAAATGACAAGGAAGTGATGGCTGCTCGGTTTGATCATCCTCTGTTCTCAAACTCAGATCAATCAATGCATCAATAACCAATGGCCAAGGGAGGAAGTAACAAATTACAGTTACTCTGATTATTGTAATTAATACTTTTTTGAGTATTTTTTGAATCAGTAATTTTACTTTTACTCAAGTATGTTTTGAACGAAGTGTTTTACTTCACTACATTTAAATCACATCCATTACAGAGTACAAATGCTAGGTTCTCCTCCATTAGCATTGCATCAGAAACTGGCCAGTAGTAAATTACATCTGCAGCAAACCTGCACAAGCATGTGGACAAAACATGAATTCAATTAATTAAACATGAATTCAGGTTTGCGTTTACCTGGTTGTTGCTAGCTAGTTCGCTAGTAACAATATCTGTTCTGTTTTATAACACACTAACTGTTACTCTGAGTACATTTTAAATGAGCTACTTTTTACTTTTACTTCAGTAGATTTTACACCAGTAATTTTACTTGGCTTGTTAATGTCAAAGGCAATGTGAAGCCCTGGTAACACGTTATCAACCTTGTTAATTTGAAAAACACAGTAAAAAAAATGCAAATGCAATACATTTCCTTACAAGTCAGAGGGAAACAGGAATCGCTGACAGGCAAAAGATTCTCCAAAGCAAAACTTGGTTACAAGTGCATCTTTGAAAAGATTCTTACTTTTCACTGCGCCAAACGTGTATTAACCCATTTCTTTCTTACACTCTTTCTTACTGTCTCTCCATCCAGAGTTAAGACAATAAGACCACTGGGGAGATGAAGGGGATGGCATTATGGAGAGTTAAGCATTATGAGCAGCCCTGCAGCTGTTCTTAAAGAAGGTGAATCAGAGGATTGGGACAGAACTGTAACTAAACCCTGTGCCGGACCACGAATGAGAAGCACAAAACATTTTGGGCAAAATGCCACTAAGCCAAGCATCTGGGTCTTAAGTTAACTTTTCATGATCACTTTCAACTTTATGATTACTTAGTTCCAAAAGAAAAGAAGCTGTCAAAGAAAGAAAAGTCAATTACCTGAGTTTGATGCATACACTAAGTATGCCAGTAATCACGTCTATAAAAATACTGAAGAGTGTCCATATTTTCACACCTGCTAAGACAAATTATTCTACAACTGACTGAATGAGAAAGTTTCTATTTCGATTTCCTTCCTAAAAGTTACGACAAGGGAGGAGTTGAAAAAAGTAAGCAACACGACATGTACAAATGGAAGGGCCGGAGGCATCTTGAAATCATATTACTGACAGGTAAGAAGACAAACTGAAAACTGCCCAGAGCAGCTTGAACTTGCAGTAGGTGATATTTTGGGACTTTACGAGGCCACAAACATCTCCCTGCTGGACAGGTCACATTAAGAAAATGCATGAATTACTTACTGTGCCAAAGTGTGATCAAGCAGTCTTCAGATCTTACAATGATTCCCTAGCAAATGTTAGGTTTCTGCGGCTCATATAAATAGAAATTTAATCTTGTATGTTTATCTAAGCATCCACAGCAGCAGATGCACTTCCTGTGCAGATTATGAATCTCTGTTTGAACAGATCTTGCAATCAATGTATATGAACTGACAAGGTAGAATTTCTGTGTGAATAATAATCACACGGCACAGGTATTTTTATTACTTTTAAATATTTAAATAAAAAGTAGGTAGCGAACTTATTGCACTTTTACCTTAGCACTGGTTCTGCTCTTAGATGCTTGTTTAGGAAGGAAATGCACTCACAATTTCTGGTGACTAG
This sequence comes from Monocentris japonica, assembly GCA_900323365.1. Lineage (NCBI taxonomy): Eukaryota > Metazoa > Chordata > Actinopteri > Trachichthyiformes > Monocentridae > Monocentris > Monocentris japonica. The sequence goes on along the minus strand of OOFE01001537.1, from coordinate 3,367 downwards.
TAGTTTTTTGCCTACCTATGTTGAATGCACTTATTGTAAGTCGCTTTGGATAAAAGTGTAATGTAATGTAATGTAATGTAGTAATGTTAACGTTAGTAGGCTAGTACCACACGCTAGTAAAGACTTCTATCATATCAGTGAACTAGTAATGTTAACGTTGGTAGGCTAGTACCACACGCTAGT
>OOFE01001536.1:0-11180 GCA_900323365.1 Monocentris japonica | reverse complement strand
GATTTGCCTGAGTCAGGCCTCTGGCTCACTTGATATTCCTGATCGATTTCTTTGAAGACAGACACTCACCCCATATCCCTTTTGTACAGAGATGCCATGCCATTCCTGTTGACGTCATCCAAAAAGTTTCTCAAGGGCCTTTTCATCGCCAATTATTACTCAATTTGAAATCACAAGTGCTCTCTGGTGTAGGCTAGTAACTGGGTGGTTCTTTACAACTTTATTGCTGCTAATCATTGAGACCCCTGCTTTAATGCCTGTGCATAGTCCACCTCTAACAGCCTTGTATAGGTTCTGATTGTTAACAATGTACAAAATTGCTTTGACAGCAATATTGGATCTCCCATGCTTGAGCCATAGCCCTTGGGTCTGACACCACCCCACCCCCAGGCCTAGGCCCACCAACTCCCCTCATCCCTCCATCCCCTAGGCCCTCTCTCTGGCCCACTTCCTCTTTGCATTACCTCCATCAAGCCGGGCTGCTGACACACTTGTTTAATAATTAAGGGCACAGCCATAATTTCCTCATCCTTGTGGAAGTCCACAAATGGTCTTAGTGAAACTCAGGCCAGTTAAATGTACCTCTTTACCTTAGGCCACTGACAGCCCTACATCACAGTAGTGATAAAGCAAAGAAAATATGACCCAAGCATGGAAGGTTGGGGTAGGGGGTGGGGGTTAAAATGTGGGAAGAATTTCAAGGAGTGGAGTTCATTATGAAGTACCGATTCATCTTTCTTTTTGTCCGCTGTCCATCCAAATTGGCACGTGTCGTTACAGTGGACATATCGTTATGTCACAGAGTGTCATCACACTGTGCCCGAGGAATAATTCATAAGGCTGCAGACTACATTGACAAAACAGGCATCGATGTCTGTATATTCACCATCCGTCCATCCATCCATCCATCCATCCATCCATCCATCCGTCCATCCATCCATCCATCCATCAGTCCATCCATCCATCCATCCATCCATCCGTCCATCCATCAGTCCGTCCGTCCGTCTGTCCATCCATCCATCCATCCATCCATCCATGGTTGTGAGATCTGCATCTGTTCCAGTCTGGATACGTCCTTGTGATATCAAGGATGTGAATCTCAGCTTACATATTCCTGCTGTCCAGCATGCAGTGTCAGCATGCTTGTCTGGGGAGAAAATTCAAACCTTCACATCATTGAACCCAGCTCTGTGACCTTCCCGCTTCAATTACATCATCGCACAGCACTAAAGGAGGCTGGCAAATACAAAACCACAAAGAATAACACCACGTGCAGAGCCTTTGCTCTTGCCGGCCAATACCGTGAGGAGTATAAACCACCAGCAAAGGTCACTGTAATGCTGTGAAGGGTGTGTAGTATTTGGTACCAGGGCTTTAAATAACAGATTACTTACTGGTGGGAAAAGCAATAATCCTTTAAATGTTATAGATCCAGTCACTGGACCAAGACCTCTCCACTACCATCTCCACCCTCATAGCTCAGTCTCGCTGTCTCACCCACAGTGTTAAAGTCATTCATCTAAGGTCTTTCCTCCACGCTGCCACTCTATTGATTTGGTATCGGCTCTCATGTATGAAAACCTCTGCCAGGGGGCAATTTTGGAGAGACCTTACTAATAAATCTCTTGTTGTGGCATGGAGGGTTTCAATGTAAGCATCAATCATACTTCCATTTTGATGTTCAGGTTAAATATTGATGATTCAGAAGGATTATGTGACTCATGAACAGCAGTCATCATGACTATCAGTGAAAAAGCCTGACAGAGTAAAACATAATAATAAGGTCATGATGACTCTTTTCCAGAGGTTACAGGAGAGGACAGAAACAGCTCTGGCCATAAACAAGTGTCCATGTTGTGCTACATATGATCATGGAGGAGCATTCCAGTTTTCCCGGGCCACATTAACTGGACTACTGGTGGGATTTACAGTAAAGGCTTGTGTGGGTCAGTTGAGAGTTGTGCACACTGCAAAAAATATACACCTTCACAAGTCATTTAATCTAGTATTGAGTCTTATCTAAATATTGTTTTTTGTAAAACAAGGGGAAAACAAATCAATTGGATGTGATAATGTCACGTGTTTCCAATGCCAATCAACTTGTTTCAAGACAATCCAGTGTCATTATCTTGATACTAGTGAGTGATCTGCCTTATCCTGCCTTGTTTCAAGATATTGACTCTGGTTTACAGAAGATTGATGTGAAACTGCACTGGAGACAATTGGAATTATCTCACCCCATTGGCAGAATGTTTCACTTGTTTAGGATTTTAAGACTGAATATGAGACAAAATGACTTGTTAATAAATATAATATTTTTTACAGTGCAGGAAGCTATGCAGAGAGCACCAGTGTCTCCACTGGTGTTAGAGCCTGTCAAAGGCTGATAAATGGAGAGAGTGCTTTTTGCTGAGAGCAGTCCCAACAGGTTTCCCATGCAGGCAGCCAGGCCAGGTAATTATATATATCATGGTCGTTTTCATATGAAAACTACATATCCTCAAAATGTACATTTTTTGTACATGCCTATTTTCTCAATGACACCCACGCAGTTTTGAAATTATACAATGGGTTTTCAATTGGTTTCAACACCCTGAGGACCATGAAACTCACTTAATATAAATAATCATGTAAACTTTAAGTTCAAGTAAGAAAAGGAAAAGCACCAAAATTGCAGTTGCAGTTACGTGATTGTTCCCAAATTGATGAGGAAAGGTGAAGGACGCCCTGCTCAGGCAGCCACTGCAGCTAGTATGCCCTTTCCACATGCTTCTCTCTAGCTGCAGTCCTGGAGGAAAGCAAAATTTCAGCAGTTTAGAAGACTGCTCCTCAACTCCCTGAGACGACAGCTCTGTGATGCAGCAAAAAATCAGAGCTTTTCTGCTTGTCCTGATGTAACATCAGACGCAGGTCAAATCACTTTTGCAAATACGTTTTCTGTTTTGTTTTAACTTACTTAAATGCCAAATGGGTGGGTTTTGCCAGAAAATGAACATACTTACAGAGAAGAATTTGAAAACCAATTTTGTATAATCTTCTGTTATTGACAACCCACTTGGCACCATCTAAACTGTACCATATCTGATCGGGTACTCCTTCTACCTCTAAAGGTGATTCATCACTATAAACTACCATAACGCTCTCTTGCTTCATCATTCATTCTCTCTCCCCTGTCCTCCCTCCGTCCCTTTTCACACAGCAAGAGCCCACATGGTAAGGAGCATGAATATGTAGCTTCAGCAAAGGAAGGAAATCAATAAACTAATCATTTGTTTTAGACAACACTGTCTGTCACGGAGCACTTAACAATTAAGTCCAGCATGCTTTTAGGCAGATTCCTCGCCAGTGTTTTCCATGAAGTGATTCACTAAAGCCAAAAAAAAAAAAAACCTTACCAGCCCATAACATTGGAGTTGTTGATATAATCATTGCATGGGCTACATGTTTACATAAAGCTTATTCTTAAATATGCCAGGCACATATTGTCAAAAAGATCTCTCTAGTATCTGTTTAAGTGTTACAGTGCTCACATATATATACACGTATGACTGTAGGAGTGTGTTGGTCCTGGAACACTCTCAGCAGAGCTTCCCCCCTCTATGTTGCTGCTGACTCATTGTCACTGCCCCAGAATCTGCTGCCTGTCTGCATTATTCACACACTCACCTCTGCTAGTGCCTTCTCAGCACCTGAGCAGGGGACTTGGAGCTGGAACCAGTGGGCAGCTCCAGCCCACCTTCAGTCACCCCAGGCTGGACGCTTTCCGAATGGGACCCTGGGGGAGTGTGCAACACCCAGATGACCAGTGACAGCGGATGTAACATTAGGGTGGGTTTCCTATCATAGTTTGTTTATTTCACGTACAAAAAAAATGTTCCAAACCAAGTGTGAGAATACTGAAGGCCTGCAGAACAGCATCTGGTTAGTACATGCCTTCTTTATATCAGCCCAAATCCAAATCAACATCAGTGGGGGAAAATATGGAAAGAGGATTTCTGATTCACTGGAGAGCTTATTTCAAGCCTGAACATAGCGATGCCACTGGATGAGCATAGACTCTACTCCTCCCTTTGTCTATCAGAGGTCCTACAGGACAAAAAGCCGTCTACCGCTGCAGGTACTGATTGCTGCATTGGCCTGCAACAGAGTACAGGTCTGCAAGCTGGAGGGCTGGATGTTATGCACGCATGCTCCACACATACCAGCACTGATACACATTACATTGATCGCCTAATGTACTATAAATATATGGCATGGAAAATGTGAAATTATATCATTCCTATCCAAATCAATATTTGATACTTGAGCCTGCCTGACAAGTACTTACGACTAAGGCAATCGTTGTTCAAGGGCAAAAAACATGCCGGATGTCTGAAAAACTGTAGTAGCAGGGTATCATTCTCTGTAACCTTGTGTGTACTACACAGGAGTTTGACTGCAGCGCTTCCATCACTGACAGGAAAGTTATCTGCCCCCTAGTGGAGGAAACCAATGAGAACCTGAGCATTACAGAACCTACGTGACCTGAGATATACACCGATCAGCCATAACATTAAAACCACCTGCCTAATATTGTGTAGGTCCCCCTCGTGCCGCCAAAACAGCTCTGACCTGTCAAGGCATGGACTCCACAAGACCTCTGAAGGTGTCTTGTGGTACCTGGCACCAAGAGCAGCAGATCCTTTAAGTCCTGTCAGTTGTGAAGTGGGGCCTCCATGGATCGGACTTGTTTTTCCAGCACATCCCATAGATGCTCGATCGGATTGAGATCTGGGGAATTTGGAGGCCAAGTCAACACCTTGAACTCTTTGTCATGTTCCTCAAACCATTCCTGAACAATTTTTGCAGAGTGGCAGGGCGCATTATCCTGCTGAAAAAGGCCAGTGCCATCAGGGAATACCGTTGACATTCCCATAGTGCATCCTGGTGCCATCTCTTCCCCAGGTAAACGGTGCACATGCACCTGGCCGTCCACATGATGTAAAAGAAAACATGATTCATCAGACCAGGCCACCTTCTTCCATTGCTCCATGGTCCAGTTCTGACGCTCACATGCCAATTGTAGGCGCTTTTGGCGGTGGACAGGGGTCAGCATGGGCACTCTGACCGGTCTGTGGCTACACAGCCCCATACTCAGCAAGCTGTGAAGCACTGTGTGTTCTGACAGCTTTCTATCATAGCCAGCATTAACTTTTTCAGCAATTTGCGCTACAGTAGCTCTTCTGTGGGATCGGACCAGACGGGCTAGCCTTCGCTCCACACGCGCATCAGTGAGCCTTGGGCGCCCATGACCCTGTCGCCGGTTCACCGGTATATCCCACTGAAATAAATGTAATGTGTGATCGGGTGCGGGTCTCTAAATCGGAGAAAAAAAATTTGTTCAGGTGGGTGGCGGGTGGATGATTTATGCGTACATGCGGATTCAGATGACGTCAGAGCCGATCCGCGCATCACTAGATCACTAGATCCCATGACCCTGTCGCTGGTTCACAGGTTGTCCTTCCTTGGACCACTTTTGGTAGGTACTAACCACTGCATACCGGGAACACCCCACAAGACCTGCCATTTTGGAGATGCTCTGACCCAGTCGTCTAGCCATCACAATTTGGCCCTTGTCAAAGTTGCTCTGATCCTTACGCTTGCCCATTTTTCCTGCTTCCAATGCATCAACTTCAAGAACTGACTGTTCACTTGCTTCCCAATATATCCCACCCCTTGTCAGGTGCCATTGTAATGAGCTAATCGATGTTATTCACTTCACCTGTCTGTGGTTTTAATGTTGTAGCTGATCGGTGTACAGTGGAATAGGAATCCTTCCAGCGCTTTTAATTTTTGACACAAAAGCCAAAATGACAAAAAATAGAATTGGGCAAAAATAGGACCCTAACTATCACAAAAATTGCAATTACAATACTCCCCTAATGGATAATCTTTACAATACTGTACAAGCATATGTTGTACAACAGTGTGTTTGCAGCACTGAAGTAGCTCAAAGCATAAGTGCTGAAATTACTGAAATTAAGGAAAGTAATCTTTAAAAACAGTGCTACTGTGGCGATACGATGCCAAATCACAAAGGCTATTGCTGCTCATTCTTGCTACCTCCTTCACTTGCTCTTTGAGCTGAAATCAAAGATTGTGACTGAGAATTCTACAGCATGTTGCCTAGCAACCTACACAAGAAAGCCACACTACAGGAGATCATATGAGGGACACGTGCTCATACAAACACACAAAAATTTACTAATCCCTGAAAAACACAAGAAGTTGATAGACCATGATATCTTTTATTCTCCTTAAAAAAAAGAAAAATAAATTAAATTAAATTCAGCAAGTTACAACTGTTGATTTGTATACTACATTCATGCTATGAGTGGAGTATTTTGAATGGTTGTTATATTATGTTATGGTAGGGTATATGCTTGTGTCTCAAAATGTGATGTCAAAAGTGTTTGACAAGCTTTCCTCTAAAAGTCATTTTGGCTGACAAAAAGGCCATGACTGTTGCTGATCATTAGAAAAACGTTTTGAAAAAAAGTTTTGTTTGGTCCAAACAGCTATTGTGCTGTGTTGCTAGGTGAGTAGCAACAAGGACTACAATGTGCTAAAGGGGGTGGGGAGGGGGTGTTACAGACGGCATATTTGCCAACATAAAAGCTTCAGTGCATAGTCCAGTTCAGCTCTGCTAAACTCCACCAGATGTCATTTACTTGAATCACTTCCTTGAATGCTGCTCTTTGAAACATACTGCTTGTATGTTTCTAACCTTTCAGTTGCCATGACTTTTGTCATGTTCCATGTATTCTTTACAATACAGGAAATAGGAACAGTGTCTATTGCTGGTACTGCAGGGATTCTCTAAAGGCAGTTAGCTATAGGCCTAGGCAGGTCTAATCAATGCAGATGATGTAAGAGAGCTCCAACCAGCCTAGCCAAACTGCTGTATTTAAGAATCCATCAGGCTTAGCGATCAATAAGAAAAGGCCCAGGCTTAGTGCTGCGGCTGCCGCATTGCCATAAAAGCTTCTTCAGGTCAGGCCCTGTGAAAGCTAGCACTGATAAAAAGGCTGGGCTGGATTACCAGCAAACCCTGCCCTTCACAGCTTCACAACCCCTTCCCCTGTAACACACACACCTGAAATGTTAAGTTTAGTCACATGCAGATTATAACCTTCACCTTGCCGTCACTCAAAGCTGTTGAGAAGGTATGTGAGGAACTGTTTTAGTCTTTATCTGGGATGTCCTCTCCTTTTCCCTGCCTCAGCCAAAAAACTAGAACTGTACAATTTTATACTGCAAATTTAGTTTCCACAATTAATAACCATAAAATATGGACATATCTGCAATACTAAAACATTTAAATTAGAACATCCACTGTTGTTGAAAAAAGTCAAGATGATGATACGATAATCTAAAAGTGCAGTAGAATAATTTGGTTCCACAAATCAAGATGAATACTTGTGATTGATAATCATTAATCACAATATTTTGCGAAATAATCAGGATAATTTTAGTCATAACCATGCAGCCCTATAACAAACTGTCAGGTATTGCCCCAACTTACACTAAAACACTTTGGGAAAGCCAGTGAGAGCATTTACTCTTTTTGTTTTTTAATCCTATATATAAGATTAACCTTATTAAAATAGTCTCGCTGATATCCCTATGTTAAGATCTAAAACACAGCTCTCCCTGTACATTTTTAGAGTGAGAGAGATAGGCCATGACGAACTATAGGTCTGTAAGTGACTACTGCCTCAAAATCCTGCAGTTCTCTTCTTTTTCCCCTCTATGCCTCGTTCCTCTTCTCTGGCCTGTGACATCATCACCGCTCCAAAGCTGCTCTATATTTAGCTGCTCACCCCCCTGCTGCGTCTCACTACTCTGTCAATGCCTGGGCTGAGCTCAATCTCCCTCCCTCCCTGCCTCTGATGGCTCATCTCGCCTTGCTCGCTGGAGGGGAGGAAATTGGACACTCGTAAAAAAAAAAAAGAATGAGAGGAAAGAGACAGAGCTAGGGAGAAAGGAGGGCTGAAAGGAGAGAAAAAGAGGGATTGGGTCATGGGGGGTGGGGTGCAGGGAAACAAGTATGATAATGTGAATAGCTGTGTTGTAAATCAGCCTCTCCATAAAGTCTACTTGTGAGAATGGCTCACATCATGTTACTTCGTTATGCCGTGCCGTCACAATGTGTGCACACACATAGTATAAAACTGACTTCAAACATACAAAAAAATAACATCAGCTAAACCCTGAAAAGCTCTGCAATACTACACTGCACTCAGACTGCTGCTCAAAGGTAGACTATAAAAAACTGTGTGGGAGAGAAAGGGGAGGGGGGGGCCGCAATGTGTCTGTGACTGGCATTTCAAACATCCTCCCTGCACAAAATAACATCCTGGGAAGCTAATCTGTGAGCGTGTGACAATTTATTCAGGCTCACGTACAAGTGTGAAAGCCATTGAGCAGTAGAGGGGAAGTGCAGGAGACCAACCAGTGTGCCAGTTACTTCTGCCTCAAGACTCCCAGTTCGCAGCTTCAGCAGCCATACCGAAAGGACACACCATTTCAGCTCATTCGCTCTATCAAGCTCACCACCTCACTCATACAATAGAAATACTATTTTCCTTTTATCCCACCCAACGCTTCTCTTTCTCTGCATCAAGGCAAACTCCTCCATCCACCTATGTCTCCTACTGCTGGACCTACTCTGTAAAACACATTGAGGTGACACTGTTGCAAAATGAGTTTTCTTTTGTACAGTGTGATGCAGAAAAGGAAGGCTTGTGGTGTCTTGGACGAATGCGAGTGAGCAGGAATATACCATCCCCATTCAGGTTTGTGTGTGGGGGGTGGGTTGGAAGCAGTTCGTCAATGGCCACATTCTAGCCAAAATCTGTCAGCCATCCTCTGCAACTACCATGATGATTGAAGCTATTATACTATTCAACGGGTGATGCAACGGCCGGTGCAGCCAGCTCACTCACGGCTATGACAAATGACAGTCAAGCAGTGACATTTTCGAAAGTCTCCGCTTTTGCCGTCCACACTACAACAGGGGGCCGGCGTTTTCAAATTTATCCACTTGGAAGAGCGTTTTTAGAAAGCTATGTTTTGGGGAGTTAAAAAACGCCACTGTCGTGTGGACGGGAGGCCAAAATGGAGAGATAAGTATGCGTTTTCAAATTTAAACGGCTTTGTGTGGACATAGCCTCAGTCACCTGGCAATGTGGTAGTGATTAAAGTGGGGACTGGGCGCCGTTCTAACAGGTGGGCCTGCATGCTGCTTGGGAGATTTTCCTGCCTTGGTACTCTGTGTGTATATTCCTCCTTTCTCTGCAGGACAGGTGAGGAGCAGATCTGCCTCCTCTCATTCCCCATCACGTATGGTTCCAGCTCCATTACCCCTCCTGTCCCGCATCTCCTCTTCTCAACAAGGCAGTTGCTATAGCAACTGTGGGATTAACCCTTTGTAGGAGGGAGCATCAAGTGAGGGAGGGTAGGAGGTAGTGGTATTGCAGACTCACACAGAGCTGAATCCCCACAGACGAATGGGTAAGCAAAAATCCACCCCAACTGGCCAAGTAATGAGGTTAGAGTTGACACAGAAATAGAAGGTACAAACATACAGAGAGACAGCATTGCTGTTATAGCGCCATCCTCTCTGCCCCCTCAGGCCTCTTACGGACAGGTGCTGTCTTGCTCTTTTCCAGCGCTACACAAACCTCTGCACTTCTCTGCAGTTAACCCAAGCTCACTAGGTGAAGCACAGCACTGCAAGTTAGAGAAGATAATGCCAGCTGGGGCACAGGTTAACTGAGCATGAGGTCATTGACAACATTTCTGCAGTAAAGAGCACAGCACAACGTTGAAACTGGAGCCAAACTGGTCTGAAAATACAATAATGAGCTGGTTTAACTGTCCGATACCTACACATTGGCTCAATGACCTAGTGTAGGGGAGGAAAAACACACACCCACACACAAACAAGGGATAACTGCAACTAAACAACAGCTTTACCAGTACAATCTATCATGGGGGATGTCAACCATGTCCTTGATGCATAATACTGCCAACCAGCTGGTATGATGCAATTTAAATCTAGCATTCCACACAGCTCTGTGCTACACATGAGACTATGGAGCTGGGGGGAGAGAGAAGAGATGGGGAAAAACATACCCAAAATTGTAGTCCTTTTCATATCTTGCAAATAAAGCCTAGCTTAGTCAAATTCCAGGTTCCTCTGTCACTTTATTTATGTGCCAACATAAATTCCTTTCCTTGCTTTTTACTGTGTGTGAGTGGCATAAGCAGGATGATGAAGTAGCTGGAAATTGGCTGGTCCAAGTCTGGCATACAATCACACCAGAGTGGCAGTTATACACGCACTGGCCACTTTATTAGGTACACCTATCTAGTACCAAAAGGCCCCCATTTTGTATCCAGAACAGCCTAAATTCTTTATGGCACGGATTCAACAAGGTGCCCTTCTGCACACCCCTGTCAAGCATTTGTGGGCTTTCTGTTAGTTTGAACAAGTCTATCCCTTCTCCTCTGACCTCTCTCATTAACAAGCTGTCTTTGGCCACCATTACTGGTTTATTGCACCATTTCGATGCAAACTCTACAGGGTATACACCAATCAGCCATAACATTAAAACCACCTGCCTAATATTGTGTAGGTCCCCCTCGTGCCGCCAAAACAGCCCTGAACCATCGAGGCATGGACTCCACAAGACCTCTGAAGGTGTCTTGTGGTGTCCGGTACCAAGACGTTAGCAGCAGATCCTTTAAGTCTTGTAAGTTGCCAGGTGGGGCCTCCATGGATCAGACTTGTTTTTCCAGCACATCCCACAGATGCTCGATCAGATTGAGATCTGGGGAATTTGGAGGCCAAGTCAACACCTTGAACTCTTTGTCATGTTCCTCAAACCATTCCTGAACAATTTTTGCAGTGTGGCAGGGCGCGTTATCCTGCTGAAAGAGGCCACTGCCATCAGGGAATACCGTTGCCATGAAGGGGTTTACACATGATGTAAAAGAAAACGTGATTCATCAGACCAGGCCACCTTCTTCCATTGCTCCATGGTCCAGTTCTGACGCTCACATGCCCATTGTAGGCGCTTTCGGTAGACAAGGGTGAGCAAGGGCACTCTGACCGGTCTGCAGCTATGCAGTCC
>OOFE01001533.1:3336-15015 GCA_900323365.1 Monocentris japonica | reverse complement strand
AAAGAAAAATTGTGTCCATTTGCTCGTGCTGTCACGTGCCAAACAATATATATAAACAGTACCTTGGCTGATTTCACATGATGCCATATGGTTAGGGGACTTCAAGAAATTGAAGTCCCCAAACCCCCCCCACATACTAGATAGGAGTTCTCACTCACTGGCTTTCGTGTTGCTCAGTTTAAGGCCCTGATAACTGGGGCAGCTGCCACTAAGCCATGATCATAGGGCTGTTAATTCAGCTGTAGTAGTCCGAGGGCATTAATCTATTGATTAGATTAGTCCACCTGACAACAAAGATTACCGTCTTCAGACAAGCTGCTTTACTTCTTAACCTGCAGCCTGTTTGGCTAGCTGGCTGTCTAGCTGGCAACCTGACCAGTAGGTCAGTCTACAAACCTGCTTGCCTCTCTGACTGCACATCAACACACACACACACACACACACACACACACACACACACAGATCAACATTAAAGGTCACATGAAGTGATACATTTTTCCACAGAGATGCTACAGGCCAAATAAGAACCGTCCGTGTACTCCGGTTTCCTCCCACAGTCCACGGGCATGCAAGACAGGTGAATCGGTGACTCTAAAATTGCCCTGTTATGGACTGGCAACCTGCCCAGGGTGTACCTCTGCCTTCTGCCCAGTGCATACTGGGATTAGGCTCCAGCAACCCCCGTGACCACGAATAAGCAGGTGTAGAAAATGGATGGATGGAGGAACGTTTATGCACTGACATCAGTAAACAAAATTTTTTGTTTTCATGTTTTCATTCTTTTGCGTTCATTGTCTCCTGTGCTGTTTCAGGGGACACAACGTGTTTCCTAGGCAACATGTTGTTGAGAGAATAAACATGGTGACACAGATGCCCATAAAGGTAATAGAAGCTTTTTAAACTTTTGTCTGGTGTGTGTTTCAAAAGTCGGTTCTAAAAGATGGAAAGAGCAGTTTGTTGATGATAATTTATTAATTGTCAGAGGAAAAAACAAGACTATTAACACTATTATGCTGTATAAAAAGTCTTACTTCTGTATGTGTGCATTGTACACCTGCTATAGGAGCTGGAGCCAGTTATTGGTACTGATTTGGGTTGTCTTTTAATTGTCTTCAGAGAAGAAATGGTCGGCGTGACCAAAGACATCCTTTGGGTCAGCTGTCACTGAATAGCTACACTGAATAGCTATTACACCGGTCACACCTATAGCTGTGAGGCTATTTAACGCCAGCTTGTTTTCCCAATCATCCCACAACTGGACTTCATACCACCGCCCTCACCCCCCACCACCCCTGCATCGCCCCATCTTACCCATGGTTTTACAAAAATGGAAAAAGGATTTCATAAATGTATTTTTAGGTAGCAATTATCCTTTGAAGATGATTTTTTCAAAATGAGGGTAAAACTGAGTAAAGACTACAACTGTAATCGGTTTCTGAATGCAAAGATTTGCTGCAGAGGAGGTGGAATATGTGAGAGACAACTGAACTACAGAAAGCTCCTGGAAGGGATAATATTTCCAATGAAAGTTACTCCTGCTCAGTGCTATAAAACTAGTACAAAGCGAACATCAGTTCAGAAAGTCCCGCTGAATAACCGGTCATGTAGCTGCATGTATGAACTGGGATCAGATTTCTTGCTTCTCCACAGTCTACCAGGAGAGGGTAGTACTACCCCAATGCTGACTGCTGCACACAAACATATGGACAAGAGGTCTTTCATTGTAAAGTCCATACAATCATAGAGTAAGAACTAAAGTGCAATGCATTGGATCACAGAGCATTCATTCTTAGTTATTCCTTCATAGGCTGGATATGGCAACTTAAAATCTCATACAATCGCGCTGAATTGCTTAAATTGAGCCTGAATTGAAATAGTGAATCAACTGAATTGAATAGCTACATGCTATGTACTTGCTATGTGATGTGGGTTTGAATCTGGCTATCAACCATCTTTCCTATTGCTATTTAACTATCTAAAAAGCAGTAATTGCATTCAAACCTTTCAGACTGTCTACAGCTTTGGCTGTGGTGAACGAGCAACAATAGAAACTAAATAACTGTTCAGTATAAACTAAGTAGGCTACTTAGCACAAACCAGTGAGGCTGAACACTGTAGTTTGACAAAAAGTCAATCGTTCAACCAAGTGATCACAATACATGGAATATTGCAAATAATTACAAATAGGAATTCATTCAGCTTCAAAGATTCAAAGAATCCTCCGGAAAGGCAAACCACCACACCAGTTTTTTTCTGAATAATAATAACTAATAATAACTAATAAGAATAACTAATAAGAATAGTGTTCTGGTACCTGCCAGTCTTTGGATATCACTGAGGAGGGAGGAGGTCAGAACAGAGGGTTGCAGGTGGGGATGGGGGCTCAGAGGTCCTTTTAAAAACTACTATAACTACAACTGCTGTCAGTTACATGCAGGTTTACAATAATGAGTTGTCTCGTAAAAGAAGGGTAGTATAGTTTGCTAAATGTTGTGATCGTAAATGCTTGATTACCGTTTTTAATCTCGCCTTTCAGTAGAGCTTTATCTGGATATCTAAGACTACATTTCTGTATTACTACTATAAACTGCAGCCAAGCCATTTATTTCTTTAAAAGTAATCAATAAAATCTTAAACTCTAAAAACATCTGAAGGCCAGCGTATGGTAGCGAAAATTCCCCTTGGCTCCGAAAGCCTTAGTTAACAGCCTGGCTGCTGCATTGTAAACAAGTTGCAAACAAGAAATGTCAAGAGGGTGTGCCCAACACGCTAATAAATATTGTGGAGAAGTTAGAATTGCTTAGAAGTTGCCTTGACTGTCAGCAAGTCTTTATTTCACTTGAGCGAAGCAGCTCAGAAGTATCAGCATTTTGAGTTGAATGGTCCACCAATAGTCTGTCTCACGGTGTCAGACTGTGGCAGTTCTGGGTTAAACACTTTCTCGTGATCCAGGGAGAAAGAAGACACATCGTCACTTCAGCAACAGATAAAGCTACTGAATGAGCCAGTGACCTAATCTAGGTCCAGAAGGTACAATGACCAAGTAAAGGAATAAAGGAGAGGGTAGAAGAGAGAGGAAGAGAGAATATCTTTTCCTGTCCAGATTTGATAGGGAGGGGGGAAGGAATCGATACAAAGCGGAGAGTGGAGAAGAAGCACTGTGTGGCCAACATAATGATAATATGACAGAATACAGGACAAGTAGGTACAGTTGAAATCGCCTGAAGAAGATGTAGTGAGTGTAGAGAGAGGAACCGAGGTTGAGAAACTGTCACACTGCATCACACTACTGCCGGCCAATCATGTCGGCTGACTGAGCTTCCAAAGAGCAGGAGAGCAAACGAGTGAGATGAGAAAGGAAGGAGGAGAGAGATGGGGAGTGGAGGCAAGAGGAGAGAGGATGGAAACCCTCCCGGCCCAGGAATCAAACCCTCATTGAAGTGCAACGCTGCTGCTGTGTGCATAGCGGTGAAAATAATTGATGTTGTAACTTTAGAAGCTGGTGTCCTCATACACCTGTACAAAACCAGGTCTTAATCTGTTAACATGAACCTTTGATACCCCGCAATTGAGTCTCCCTGTTCCTATAAATAAACTCCACAGGAACACACAGGAAGAAATAATGATCCCAGTTGTGAGGGTAAGAGTAAATATTGCTCACTGCCATGTTTTTTATTGACATCAAAATGCCAACCCATAATAATTATGACATTTATATACATTCAACACAAAACCAGGTTACTGGAGTAACCAGGCTCAGAATGGAATTCTCTGTGCATGTAAACATAGCCATTGAGAATCACTGAATCTGCACATGATATTTATTTGGAGACCAATCTGTTTACCATTAGGACTGCCAATTGGGCGTTTTTACCTATTTTTTCTGATTTCAAATGTCTGTTTAAATAAACCACAATCGGTCTCAAGTCCATAAATGTATTGTGTAGTGTTTCACAAGGTAAACACCCTCAAGAATTATATATGTAAGCATTTTATTTCAGCTAAAAGGTAAAATTGTTCCCTGACATATGCTTAATTTATTTTATTAATCTTTTAATCTACAACAAAACAAGAATGTTGCATGTTTTTTTGGCTTAAAGAGAAGAATGATATCTTCTGAAATCTTCTCATTCTGGGTACTAGACAATGAAAAAACTAAGGATATTATTATTATTACCACTATAGAATATAGGAGACACAGTTGTATACAAGCTCTGCTCTAACAGTGAATGAATAGTGGCCAGTCATTAAGTTGAATACATTTCTGTTATAGTTCTATGAAAGGGGCCAAATTTTCTGTCCATTGTATCTGTTTGAGTAGACAGTGGTCTATTTTATAGAATAGAGGAACAATACCACATCTGACATAATAATAAAATAATTATAAGTGTCCAAACCCTAACCTTACTTGGCCACCCAAAATGACATATCCATCATTTGCAAAAATGACAAAATGAATTATGATACAAATGAACAAATTAAAGGGGAATAGGTTGGTAGGTAATTTAAGTCCTTTGTTGACAAGCATAATAACACATTTAATGACTTTTTTAAGAACTTCGGGTAATGTGCAAAATTCCACATACAGCATTCTGCAAAAGAACGGCTCTTCATTTAGCGGTTGCTGAAGCTCTTGTCGTGGCGTCTCACCCGTCTGAGAGCCGCTGACACAATTACATTCACACTGCCAAACTTGAACTAAATGGATTGTTGTGGTGTGTGTGTCTGTGTGTGTGTGTGTGTGTGTGTGTGTGTGTGTGTGTGTGTGTATGTGTGTGTGTGTGTGTGTGTGTGAGTCTGATATTTTATGACAGTATCACAGCTCCAGTCCAAGGAACAATTATCATCCCTGCATCCCTTCCTTCTCTTCATCAGTCCCTCCCCCTCCCTCATCTATTCGTGCCACCATACAATCCTCCCTCCCTGTCTGTCCCCTTGTTGCGTTTACTTTTAATTCAATCAATTCAGTATGTGGATTTCCCACCAAAATAAACAATTGAAAATAGTCTGCCACAAAAATGTTCTGCATATGTACATTTCCAAAGTTAAGCAGTTTTTAGGCTTTCGTGATTTGGACAAAGTCATTCATGCTTTTATCTCTTGTCTCTGGTAACTGTATCCTGTTTCAGTCAACCAAACGCAGCAGCAAGGATTCTTACTGGAACAAAAAGACAAGATCACTGCAATTTTAGCATCTTTCCATTGGTTAACTGTTAGTTTTAGAATGAATTTTACTGATGATTTTTAAGGCAGGGATGGGTCTAGCACCAAGCTTTATCACAGACCTTTTAACCCCATCTGAACCAAATCTTTTAAAGCACTTCTTAAAACTCATGTCCATAAACTTGCTTTCATGTAATTGTCTTCTATTCACTGGTTTTGGCCTCCCTTTTATGGTTTACTTTTATGTTTCTTGCCTTGCTTTCGATTCATTACCTTTTCTGTCAATTTTGTTCTTTGTTTTTCATTTTACCCCTTTGTAACTGTGTTTTGAAAATGATAATGATGATGATAATAACAATAACAATAACAACAATAATAGAATATTTCTACTCCTGTAAAATATTCGTCTTTCTACTCTTACAGAAAAATGTCATTATACCCTCCATAGATATCTTCATTTGCTTAAAACACATCTTTAAAGACATGCCTGGACATTTTGAATGTTAACTTGATATTTTTATTCACTAAGCACTTATGGGGAAAATGTTTATGCATTCTTTGGTTAACTAAAATCCAGAGTGTAAGCAATGGCTGCAGCCTCATCATTTCAGCTAGGCTAATGCAATGTAGACAAGAACAGAACGCAATGGAATGACCTGATGCCAGAAAAAAGAAAAAGGCTGAAGAAAGATTTCCAACTTCCCCGTAGTCGGCTGATCAGCTCAGCTGTAACAAAGTGTAACCAGTAGATTACGCTGCTCTGGGTGGAGAGAGAGTCCATGTGTCAGCTTGTAATGGCTGTGTGTGTGTGTGCGTGTGCATACACTTTTATCCTTGAGGAGAATCCTCCAAAGGGACATTCTGTATACTCCAACATGACTAAAGGTCAGGGTCATGTGTTTAGTCATAGGGGCAAAGGTTAGGATTTGGTCTTAAGGAATGAATGTCTGTCAATTGTCAAACTGTGTGTTTGAGAAAGCAAGCCCATAATGTAACCATAATGTAATGTGCCCAAGTGTGTGCCTTGGGGAACACCTCTCCTCTCTACACTGACCACAGCACCAGATGGGAGGTTATCCCCAACAAGCAGGAAATACATTAAAATACATTAATTATCATATATATATATATATATATATTATGCCTTCTGGCCAACCAATACCAATGTAATTCACTGACACAGCATTTATACCATGGGACACAAACGCTCCAGTATTGCTCTACGCAGGCTGGACAATTCAACAGTAGGGGAAATATTATTACCAAAAACAGATAACATGTAACGTAAAACATTTGTATGAGAGCAATGTGCCTTTAAAACATGACTTGCATGCGCACAGTTTTGAATATGTTTTGGTCCGTGATTTTGATTCTGTATTATCTGATGTTTGAGCAGCGCTAAAATATTAATAAATGAGGCAGCCTTCAGGAGGAGGATCATCTGCAACACTCACAGCCTTAAGTTTACCTACACAAACAAAATGGCACTGATGCTTAAAATGGGGCATAGATGGGGTTTTTTTCGGGTATCGAAATATGAACTGTTTTAGTGCTGCTTCAACCAAACGAATACTTCAAACAGGAAGACACATATTACAGACAAACAGATATTACTCTCAACTACCATATTACCCTCAACTTAAAACTTACTTTTTAGAAAAGCCTTTCATTCAATTTTATTGGTTTGTACCTTTATTCTTCTACTTTTATTATTATTATTATTATTATTTGACTTTGAGCTATATCTTATGTATGAAAAGTGATAAAAAAAAAAAAAAATTAAGTATATTATTATTATTATCACTATAGAATATACAAAACACAGTTGTATACAAGCTCTGCTCTAACAGTGAATGAATAGTGGCCAGTCACAACAAAATCAGGTCTATTATGTGTGTGTGTGTGTGTGTGTGTCTGTAGGACTCACCTTCTTCTGGTCAACCAGAGCGTGGCTGACCTTCCTCTTCCTCTGGTGTTGGATGTGATGGCGAGGATGATGATGAAGGTGGTGCTGGCTTTTCTCTGCTCTGCACTCCATCGCCGACAACACACACACACACCTCTTTCAAGTCCTCACCAACTTTCAAGTCCTCCTCTCTCTCTCTCTCTCTCTCTCTCTCTCTCTCTCTCTCTCTGTCTCTCTGTCTTTGGCACGGCGGTGGTAGCAGAAAGCACAGCTGGGGCCCAGTTATCGCTCACACTTAATGGAGAGAGGTCTTAGGAATTCAGAGTACCAGGACAGATATATTTGGGCCATTTATCCTTTGAAATACACACTGCGGCCAAGTGAAGGACACCTGGCGCATACCGGATATGCTAGAGTCAATACACTCCCTGAATTTCTAAATTGCATTGTAGCAACTGTGTGAAATTGCCGTTATATATCTATTAAAATACTTGACAAAATATTAGGAGGGCTTGGTTTATTTTATCTTCCAAGTGATCTGTTGAGTTTAGTGGCTGCTCAATTGCCTGGGAAGTGAAATGATGCTCCCCACAAGTGCATAAATGTTTTTTTTTTTTTTTTTTAACATTTCTCAAATCTTTTTTTTGCCCTCCAAATTTAGTATGACAGCGCTACTCTCCAAGACCCAAAATATGAGCACTCTTCTTTGCCTTTTAGATGCTAATGTAGGCCAAGAGAAATTATCAGTGCAACAGATGGCTGTTTTGAGTTGGAAGCGGATACCTCTTTTAAAGGAAAAATGGTGTAATTTTGATGCTACGTTGCATAATGAAGTTTGACTCGTCTTTGTTATGAGATAAAGAAGGGTTCTTATTAAAAATGAAATGAATCATCAGAAGGGAATCATACAAAACTGCACAGCACGGTGAGACAGCATCAAGAAAACTCAATAAGAATTAAAACCTTCGCTGTTATTGTTGTCATTAACAATACTGAAGAAAACGGTTCGTTTGGGAAAATGACAGGTTATTTGTTATATCTTTTTCAAAATTCAAAAAAACGGGGTCCATCCGCCATCTTTAAGTCAATATAATTAGAGGTGTGTGAATTTCAAAATCAGCTAGAGAAATAGAATCCACGCACTACAAGGAAAAAGCAGAATGTCAAAGTAGAAAAAGAATTTAATACCTAAATTAAGTAAAAAAAAAAAAAAAAAAAAATGCAATGACAAATAAACTGAGATATCTTTACTCTCTATGTCTTGCACTTTTTGTTCATGCACTTTATTACTCCACCTTAGGTATAAAGTTCTTCTTTTTTTGCATCATAAGCCTCTATTTAGCCATTCTTCTGTCTTTCCTGATAATGTGCAGATTCCATTTCTATTCCTGAATATTTTTCAAGATCATGCGCTTGATATATAGTGAGATTATTTTTAGCAAGATGATTATCCCCGGAGAAGTGTTTTGGCTGAGAACATCAAATATCCCATGACTATTTCATTTTGTTGTCCTGCTCTAATTATTTAACTATCATACACAGTTGGCAGTTGAATAGTTGATCAGTTTATAGCTAGTGGCAACAAACTGATCACCCCCCCCCACACACACACACACACACACACCCACCCTGCAGTCAGAATGAATATGATAGCAGTAAATTCAGACATACTATGAAGCTTTGAAATTTTATCCTGGATCACAATTTATAAATACCGTACTCAAACATTTTACATGACATTTTAGGCATTTAGCTGACACTACGTATCGAGAGCGACTTAAAGCACACGTCACTATTCTTGCTCAAGGACACTTGGTTGTTGATGAATACGTTGACTGTTGTGGGAATCAAACCTGTCACCATTTGTTACAGAACTGTGTCCCTTTATACGAATGCACACAAACCCATCAACTCCTACATACATACATGCATGTGCACAGACACAAAAAACCACATTCATACATGCACAGGGACGTATTAACAGACACACACACACACACACACACACACACGAGTATCGACAGAAAGTGGATGACAACCACATCGCTGAAAAGATTAAGCGCTAACCAGATTTGGGGGAAACTGAACAGCCTTTTATAAGCTGCCTTACACTTAACAGCAACAATTATACTCTTATCTTCTTCGGGGACTGTACAGAGTTGAGTTATCGTTCATGCTCTATTGCTGTTTTGCTTAATTGGAATTTGTTTAGCAGGCTTTGTATGGGAGCAAACAGAAATAACAGATTCATGGGGAGCTCTGCCAAGTAAAAGGTTAGGCATCATTTAAGGTGGATTAGTTTGGATGTAGAGGTCAGCAAGGCTAAATAGACAAGAATCATCAACGTCCAGGAAGGAGGAGAAGGGGATGTCTTCAGGGCTTGTGCCAGCTGTACAAACTCTTCATTAACCGACACTTAACCGTGCACGTGTGCATGCATTAACTTGCAGACATTCACTCTTGCATGCACCCCCCGTGTACGTGCACACATTCATGGACACAAAAAGGCAGACACAGATGTCTGCGAGAGGTACATTAACAGAAGGCATACGTGGGTGAAGTAATTGCAGCAGCGTGTATATTTGTTTGTAGGCTGGAGGCAGCGTTCTACTTTTGTCTAAGTATGTCACTATGTCACTTATTATCATCGTCAACTTTGTCGTCATCACCTTCATCACCATTGTTCCCATTATCGTTATCGTCGTGATCATCATCATTGGCATCACTACCATTGTGATCAGTAGATGAGGTTTAGTTCAGCCACATGTAATGTGGTATTTTATTGATCCCATGAGGAAAATTCTCTTTTTGCTCGTCAGCTACAGAACAGCACCTCTGGAGCTGGTAGGGATTCAGTGTCTTGCTCAAGGACACTTCAGCAGAGCCTAATGTTTGCCAACACAGGTGCATGAACCCAGGTCCTCCAGTTGAAGGGTAGTCTCTATATGCACTACAAAAAAAAAAAAGAATACATTTTTCATTTTTTGCACCATGTGAAATTAAAATGACCTTTTATTTTTACTATCTCAGCTTCTTTATGTCCTTTTTTTGAGGGTTAATGCCCCAACTGGCGGGTGAGCAGCCTCCTTTTCCCTTTTGATGGTATTTTTGAACTATGCTTTTCAGCCAGCACACCCAAAATAATCTCTAGAGCCTGTGCAGTATCAAACATTGTTATTCTCGACTTCAACTACATGGGCCACAATAGAAATGAGTCTATCAACTATTGTTGTTTTCCTTGAAAGTTTTATTTTTAGTTTGTCATCTAATAAACCAGAATGAAATGGCAAAAATATTGTTTAAATGTAATGGAAACGCTCCGTGTATGGGCTTATAATATGTAGGTTTCTCAGATGTTGGTTAGCCAGCTGCCTCCAGGTGTACCTGTCAGGGGTTTACTATTCACTGCTGATGTACCGGTGTCTCTGTAGACACTGGTTGTTAAATGATCTCCTTCCCACACATATTCCTGTTCACGCTGACATTTCTTCCTCTGGCTCACAGTGCCTTTGGGCTGTGTGTGTATGTGTATGTGTGTGTGTGTGTTGTGTGCATGTCTGCGTGTCTGCGTGTGTGTGTATGTGTGTGTGTATGCGTACACACACCACACACAAAGCAGGGGGTTGCTGTTGGCATTGAGCTGAGGGGAAATGTCAGAGTGCATCTGCGAATGAACGATATCACCAGTACCTGGTGGCCAACGCACACAGACTCACACACACACACACACATACATGCACAAGAAAGCAAGCCTGGAGCAATGGCATGCCACGCAACCTGCCAGTTATGCACCACAATGGCACCTGCATAAATAGTACGCAGGAAAAGGGAAGGTGTAACAATATTGAAAACTAGGGTGGAAAAACAGAAATCTTTTCTGCATGGTAACACTAATCTGCCTTTGAAATGTTTCTGAGCATGCAGTTATCTGCGTTTTGGAAAATGTGAGAATGGAATATCAGGTAGCAGGCTCTTTCTTTGTTTTTACAAAACGTATGTAACATTTTGCAATAAAATCTTTCATGTTTGTTATAGCAAACGCCAGAAATATGTAATATGTACACTAAAGGCAGCATAAAAAAATGTATTAGTAATTGACAGGCACGGCATGAAAGTATCTTCTTTATTATGTTTCACAGCAGACTCATATTCAGTACTGCAGATGCCATTTGGTGGTTAAAACATTTACAAAGATCATAAGGTGTCTGTCTCTCTTACGCACACACAGACACACACATACAGGCACACAAGCCCATGTGAGCACACAAACAGAGACACAAGCACACACTCTCACAGACACAGACACAGAGCTGAGGTCTGGAAATGTCAGTCAGCATGCCATCTCATTATTTCTGCCTCTTGAAGTTTCATGAGTGCAGAGGAGCTATTTGGGACACAAATTCACTTCACCGAAAAACCTCAGGCTTTTTAAAAAAAGGGGCTTGACAGCTTTTAGTGTGCAGGCACTCATCAAGGCCGCCAAACGGGTGGAATAATCTTATGAAAATCAGGCAAGGCAATAGACTGGAAAGAAACAAGCATGGGAAGGGAAAAGAGGCGAAGAGAGGAAAACAGAGGAGAGGAGGGGAGAGAAGAGAATTTACAAAAAA
>OOFE01001522.1:5929-16017 GCA_900323365.1 Monocentris japonica | reverse complement strand
TTGTATTTAATTATTCTATAAAGAATTTGGTTGATTTCCAGTGCATGAAAGATGAAAGATTGCCTCCTCTCTCCTCCCAGGGGTACTGGGTGTTTTTTGTGGTGGAAGGACACGGGCCCCTCTCTTCCATCTATAAAGCCCTGCAGCTCATAGACTTCTACCTTGGCTTTGTCTTACCCTGCAACCCAATCTTTGGAATGGACGTAAGTACCAGTGTTAGGTGTATTTTGGACAGAGAGACCACAAAGCCATCAGGAATAAACTTGAAGATGTGATGCATGAAAAAAGAGCATGCAGCGTCCATCTGTCTCTGACCCTTTGTCTCTCTGTCTTTCTCACTCTGTCTCTGGCCAGTCCATGGTGTTGATGATGGAGGTGGTGAACACCAAACAGCACAGCTGGATCGTCCATGGCACCGCGGCCATCGGCATGGCCATCTGTGTGATCATGGTAAAACACTTGACGCATTACCATCATTTTCCATGCAAAACTCATTTTAAACAAAATCTCAAGACATTCCTGCATGAATGTGAGGTGAGATTGTAGCGTCTGTGCTCTAGTCTTTCCCCTTTTAAGACTAATGCGACAGGAACAGGAACTGAACTGACCTACTTATTGTAATTTGCCATGACGGGAAGCAGTAGTCAAATGCTTGTAATGTAAAATGAGTTCAAATCATGGCAGGAGTAACAGAGTGACTTAGTGTGAAGCTACAGCCGGTGTCTCTGTACTATTCATCTTGAATTGTAACAGTCTATGAAATGTGCTTTGTAAATAAAGCTTGATTGATTCATTGATTGGCTAATTCATTTATTTATTGATTGATGTTTGGATGAAATTCATTCATTCATTCATTCATTCATTCATTCGTACTTGTCTCTTCCCAGGTAGTACACATGGTGTGTAAATGGCGTTATGGCAGCGGCTTGTGGTCGGCGGCGACAGTGTCAAGGGACATTGGGGACAGGAGACAGTCTGTGAGCCGCCAGCCCTCCTTCACGTTGTCTGAGTGGACAGACGCCCAGGAGAACCTGCTGGACCTGGACCCAGTGCCCCAGACACCAGTGTTTGACCTGATCATCGACACCAGGACAGAGGGAGATGCCGCCACCCTCACTGTCACACCAGTGGGGCTTCAGGAGCGGTTAGGGAGAGGAATTATTTTTGAAAGCGCAAGAGAGAGAGAGAGAAACAGAGAAAATAGGGATGTGTCTGTGTGTTTATATCTGCAGCTGTGTCTGCATGTGAGAACAAACAGTATTCAATATATTTGTATTTATATTTGCCCGTGGATGATTGGTACACAACATACGTCGACACCTACATGCATGCATACATCTATCTATACATGCATTTGTCTGATCCCATATGTATCATTCAGGAGGGGCTCCAACGTGTCCCTGACCTTGGACATGTGTACCCCGGGCTGTACGGAGCCCTATGGCTACGGAGCCCAGCTCTCTCCCAGAGACCAGTCTGCCCAGGAGTACCTCAGACAGGGAACACACACACTGACCCCTGCCCTGCTACACACACGGGCCATGGATGACCAGAGCCTGCAGGCCGAGTTCTATGTGAGCGGCGCAACAGCAGCCTACCCACCTACACTCTTTCACACTGATTAACAGATAGACATAGGGATGAACAGACACAAAAACATACCACAAAAGACATACAGAGACACAGACATACACACACACACACCCACACACACACGCAAACCCAGTGGAACTATGCACACACCCGTAAGCTACTCCACTGTCTGTCAGTGGGCGAAGGAAGGATGGATAGAGGCATATTTGTATACCAAACGCCACAGAGGATTCCAGTGTCTGCTGGGTGGAAAGATGTGCATTCAAGATCACACACAAGTTGTCTACACTCTTTCAATCACAGGCAATCAGTCAATAAAAAAATACAGTTCATGTTGTTAAAAGTACATGTAATTCTAATGTTAATGAATCACTTTGTTATTCTCTACATTGCTGCATGGGATAATTGTTGCTGCATCAATTGTTCCCTGTCCATCATCAGGAAACTCCCATGAACTTTGTGGACCCCAAGGAGTACAACTACCCAGGACTGGTGAGAAAGAACCGCTACAAAACCATCCTACCCAGTGAGTAGAGTTGCAGCATGGACTACAACAAACAGTTAATGAAATGAAATGAGCAATACATCAAATCTGGTGATAACTACATGCACATGGTATTATCATTTTGTAAAAAGCACTTCTCATGCCGCTTTTGTTTTTTAATGTCATATATTCATCAAATATTTTGCTCCGATCTGTGGCATTACGGGCCAGAATATAATTTGCACACAGCACACAAAAAGACACAAAACATCCTTGTGCAAAGTGATAAATCTGATTATTGAGTGCTAATAGATGCAGACTCCTCACCACCTTCCCCTGGTGTTATCTCTCTGAATTACAACCTGTCTGTCTCTCCCTCTCATGGTAATGTTGTGCTGTCTGCCTCCAGACACACACAGCAGAGTGATCTTGAAGTCACCAGATGAAGATGACTTCCTCAGTACCTACATCAACGCTAATTACCTAAAAGTAAGTGAAACTGTATTTATTTCTAAGCAAAAGGACAAAGGTTGCCACCTCCACTATCATGCTTTCCTTGCCTACCCATGCACTGTGATGTCCTAAAAATGTTTTGTACATTCTCCCTGGATCTGAAGTCTTCTCACAATTATTTAAAAAAAAAAAAAAAAAAGATACATGTGACAGGATGGGTTGTCTGTGCAGGGCTACGGGGGCGAGGAGCGTGCGTACATTGCCACCCAGGGCCCCACCGTCAACACAGTGGGGGACTTCTGGAGGATGGTGTGGCAGGAGAGAAGTCCCATCATAGTCATGATCACCAACCTGGAGGAGAAGAATGAGGTCAGCGTGGAGACAAGGAGGGGAGAGGATGGATGGATGGATGGATGAGTGGCTGGATGGATGGACGGGCGAACTAATACCCAGTGTGTGTGTGTCCATTGTGTCTTGTATCTGTAGAAATGTGCAGAGTATTGGCCCGAGGCCACTGTGACCCATGAGGGCATCGAGATTACTGTTGTCACGGTAACCCAGGAGGATGACTACAGTCTGAGGGTGTTCACTCTGAAGGTGAGACTATAAAGACACATGCAGTTAACACATGAAGGGTGAAAACAGTGCACATGTCCTGCGCCTCTTCAATCAACAAGCTGTTAACCCAAAGAGATAATATGGTGAGGAGGTCCAAATGAAAAAAAGACATCAGTGTCGGAAGATAACATTGTGGATATGCTCTTCCTTTCTTAAATCTGTTGGGAAGTGTCTGTTGAAAGGTTTTTAGATGAGGCTGAATGTGTCCATAGAGCCTTGGGGTGAGATTAATATTACACCATGTAATGCAGAAAAACATCTGGCAGTGTGAGACTTGCCACCACATAAGAACCATGATGATCTAAGCTTTCTTTTTGCTAAAGTAAATGTTTTCAACACATTGAGGATTTTTGAGGATCCATACAGATTCTACACAGATGTGTGTGTTGCGCCATGGTTTACTCTGCACTGTGACGCTGCCATAGTCAGAACTTTCAGTTCCATTCATCAGCTCATGATGGGTTGCTTTCAATTTAATTTAGGGTCATGGTGGCATTGGCACTTAGCAAACCAAACACGATAATTCAGTAAATGCACCCCTCATCTGATTACTAAGCACTAAGGGATCATTATATAACTGTGCTCTGAGTTAAAAGCTTGTTGTTTATTCAGCTCCTCTGGTTTGTATTGTCTTTCTGCAGGACTAATAGTTATTCAAAAGACTGACTGAAATAAGATGACAGAAATAAGACTCAGGCAGCTGATGGGTTTGATTATGTACAGTATAGGCATTGGAAAAAACAGGCTATATAAGCTCTTTTTCATAACCCTCACTCTTTTTTGCTGTCTCGCTCTGCATTGTTGTCGTAGCAACTAACACCAAGGTAACAATTTGGATATACATGCAGAGCAAGTGGTGGATCAAAAATAATTCTCAGTGTGTCTGTCTCTTGACATATGTGTGCATGTGAGTGTGTGTGTGTGTTTGTGTCTATGTATCTGTATGTGTGCCAGTGTGGGGGAGAGGAGCGCAGTCTGCGGCAGTACTGGTACACCTCCTGGCCTGATCAGAAGACTCCAGACAAAGCTCCGCCCCTTCTGGAACTGGTACAGGAAGTGGAAAGGGCCAGAGAGGAAGCCCCACCTACCAGTGGACCTGTAATAGTCCACTGCAGGTAAGATTCAAGGGAGGGGCAGACATAGCCATCAAATGTAGTTGAAAGGGATATAGTTAAAGGGCTTGCAATAAATCCATGGTAGTAAAAATACAAATACAGTTCAGAAAATTGCCCAGTTTATTAACAGCAGGAAGCCCTTACACTGCTGTTTTCACTATAGAGCTAATAGTTTAACAAAGCCACTTGGAACTGTTTCCTTGAGCAGGATATTAGATTACTGCCAATCCTCCCCTGTGCGATTTCTCCAGGGAGGATTTGCCCTTAATGAAATGAGTGGGATCAATGCTAATCAATACACTAATCAATGCTGTCCTTCCTTCTCCACCCTCCTTTTTCCCATCACCCCCATCTTTCCTTTTCCTCCTCCTCATCCTCCTCATCTTCCACCTTTTTTCCTGCAGTGCTGGAATTGGTCGGACAGGCTGTTTCATTGCCACCTCCATCCTGTGTAAGCAGCTGAGGACCGAGGGTGTGGTCGACATCCTGAGAACCACCTGTCAGCTCCGTCTGGACAGGTGAGAAAACACAACAGCTCAGGTTAATCCTTTGCTCTTATCCATAGTTTAGTCCTCTCTTTAGTGCTTAGTGTGTCAGAATTCATCAAATACTTCATCAAATTTCTCCCCAGCAGCTCGTGCAGCATGATCCACGTATATTTTCCTCACTGGCAATGCTCTGGTTGTGCATGCAACACATTGTAGTGTACGTTTATGCTCAATTTTATGCTTTTTTTGGAGCTGTTAAAAGAGGGGCCCATTAACTTCAATAGTTATTGGGAGAAGGCTAAGATGGACGTACAGGGGCTAACTCGTTGTATTTGGTGATCCTACAAACTTCAGTGGAGTTTCAGCTGACATGGGGATGGATAATGCCATTACATTATATTTTATATTTTAGGCATTTAGCTGACATTCTTATCCAAAGCAGCTTACATTGAATGAACAGAAAGGGGGTTCAATGTTTTGCTCAAGGATACAGCACACATGGCTGTTGTTGGATGGAATGCCAAGGCTCTAACATGCCATTACTGTATACCATTATAAGAACGTGCAACTGAGCTTCTCATGTAAATACTGTACTTTTCTCTCTGTGTTTGTGTGTGTGTGTATGTGTGTGTGTGTGTGTGTGTGTGTGTGTGTATGTGTGTGTATGTCCCAGGGGGGGGATGATCCAGACGGGCGAGCAGTACCAGTTTGTGCACCACGTCCTCAGCCTGTATGAGAAGCAGCTGTCTCACACTGCTGAGGAGTAGAGTGAGAGCCACAGCCAGACCCAGACCGAGACACACCACTGTACAATGTACCACCGCTGGTGGTATGCACCACTGTACCAAGCATCATCTCAGTCTCACCCTTTAACAAGTTCAACCCACATTAATCTCGACATCCAAGACAGGCTCACTCAGACAGGACTGAATGGTTGACTTGAAATCCGTGCTTACTGTATGTCTTTGAACGTAACAAATCTGGGGAGGTGGGATTTGTGATAGCCCCCAAAAAGAATATTTTCAAAATCTTTATCAGATATTATAGTGTCTTTGATCCACCCCACCCTGAAGAATCAATCAGGTACAGAAACAATCAAAGCCACCCCTCCTGTCATTTCATATGCACTGCTATGGTTTTTATCACATCACTGTACATGAGTCTCAATCGGCAAGGCCTCATTGAGTGGTTGGTCTGAAATGGCCCACATGGGAACATACTGTGCTTACACTTCACAACAGGTTATAGTGGAGCTGCAGCATAATCAGATTCCCTACAGTAATTCCGGTTGGGGAGGAATTTTTCTTTGTCCCAAGGTTTGATTACTAAGGGCCTTTAAGTGCCAGCTTAATTTAAATCTACAGAAATAAACAAATACCAGCCTAACATTTAACACTATATTAAAAAAAATCAATTCCACACCGAGGGAAAAGTGAAATATAGATCACCCACCAACAACTGGCTTTTTCTCATTGACACAAATCTCCATTTTAATGTAAAAAAAACAAAAAAAAACAGCAGGCCTATTTCAACTTTTGATGCATTCAGGAGCCACCTCATCTTCAGGTTGCATGGTGCTAAGTGTTAAAGGCATGTACAATGTTATGGAACATAGGAATGTATAACGATTAGGTTATTACTTAACTAATTAGGAATTCTGTGCAGTCTACAGTATTACAGTTTTACCATGCTGTCTGTGCAGTTCTCATGGCCCATGCTGATGTTTACAGTAAACAACTCCTGCATTAAGGCCACCTAGACTTACACTCAGAGGCGTCACAGAGCCAGCGAGACTGAGGGGGCACAGTCTAGAAATAGAATCAGACCATCAGAAAAATCAATGGCGAGCTCTGGAGAATCTATCTTACATATGAGTTCAAAGTTTGCAACGTATACACACCAAAGGGAAGCGTATTGCAGAGGACAGAACTGCTGCAGTAGATTGTCTGAAGAATGCTCCTGTGCACTGTGTGTTAATGAAGGATAGAGAGGTAGAGTGAACAATACACTGCTCTCCAATTTAAGCTTCGATAAACTTGAGATTCTCGTAAATGTCCCAAAACCAACATCAAGCCATCATTGTCCCGCTCAGGGTCATTCGCTCTATGATGCCTCTGCTTCTAACAGTAGCCTGAACACATCAGTGACGTGAGAAGCCCATGATTGTTGTATAGATAGGCCAAGCCTAATCCGTATGAAGCACAATAGACCAACTAAGGTTGTCTCTCTGATGTTCAGCTGTAAAAGTTCTTTTTTCTGTATTGTGTTTTGACTGTGTTGAGTTTAATGGATTGCATGTGCTGTATGGGACTCCATAGGTCCACAATCAAAGCGACGTGATTGGTTGTCCTGCTTTTTGTTGTGTAAAGGGTTTAGCCTATTATATTGCTTGCTCTCGGCCAATGCTTTTGATACAGTTTGCTTTTGTGAAACCAACCAGAGATATTTTTAGAACATTTTGATACAATCCTTTCGAGTAGATGCCTTGTGTATATTTCCGTTTACACCACGATGGAATGTAGCTCATACTGTGGATCAAACCATTGGTTTATATTGCAAGATTTGACAGAACAAAATGTGACAACTACCTAAGTTACCTTACAATACAGGAAAAAAATAGATTATGTTCAGCCTTCAGTATTATTACTTTATGCCTTTAGGCTTTGCTTTAATATGCTTTGCTTTCTGTGTATGTTTTTATCATTTTCTTGGAGAATTTTACCTCAGACTGAGTTTTTACGCAGTCCCCTATCTATTCCATCTGTGACTCTAGGCCACTCTCGGTTGACAACATGAGAAACAATTGCTATGTGTAAGGCAGCTAAAACAGTGAAGATGGTTTTGTATGTAACAAAAATATCATACTCAAACAACTTTTATCTTGATTGAATGCATCAGGTCACTGTAATGAACATTATCAGAGGATAGCTTTACCTGTGTGGGCTTAGACCAATTCATGAACATCAAAATATCTAGCAAATTAAACTGCCACAATTACTTTGTAGAGGAAAATGGAACTGGGATTGAAAATGAATATGGTAAAATCTGTTGTCAAACTAATGACGTTGTCCTCTGAAAATGTCCAGCTTACTTGACTGAAAAGCTTAATTTTGAGTGCTTATTTTCTGTGCTGACCTGGTCAAAATGGGTATGATAAAATAGCCAGTCAGACATACAACCAGCCAGCAACCAGTATTCCTCTCCTCTGCTACAGTATCGCTTTAAGTTGTGAGTTTTTGCATCCAAATAAAAGTAGATTTTCATGAATCTATGTTGCTGTCTTTTATTTAGAAGTGGATAGTGTTACTCTCTCTCTCTCTCTCTCTCTCTCTCTCTCTCTGTTTGTGTGTGTTTATGTGACCATACCTAGCTATGCTACAGCACCAGAAAAAATTATTAGAACGGAAAGTGGTTATAGCCCAATGAACCATATACAATACCTTATTTCCCAAATGTGCAGAGGACACAGATGAGATATGTAGGTTTGGGGTGCACTTTAATATGTAAGAGAGATATTTATGAGACCTGATGAACAACAGACGTGTGTAGTGTCGCTCCTTCACTTTCTTATTTTATTTTGTAACACTTGGGGAGTCCATGAAAGCAGTGAGCATGACGTGAACAATATGGCTCTTACAGACGTGTGTTGGCTTGGTGATGCGCTGGAGATATGAGATCCGATTTTGCTGCTTCTACCTGCAAAAAAAAAATCATCTTGCACTACAGGATGCAGTTACTTATTGCTACCACTAGGCGCCAGTATATACAACGTAATGCCTGTTCACAGTTACATTACCTTCAGCTGCCTAGCTCAGGCACATTTTGATGGCAGGCGTAATGATGGGAACAAAAGACTATCAGGCTAACAAAAGAAAATTGATGGTACTGGCTTAATTCATAATTCTAATGTGCACCCATTTATTATTAGCTTTTTATTATTTATTACCAGATTTTACAATGTGATAGACCTATCAGACAAGGTCAATTTCTGTAAACTATATTTTAGCTTAGAGTAGATTTTTTTTGGTTCTGTTTCCCTTACTTGTAATACGGTATGCTACAATAAAAGATTTATTTAGCTTTATTGGTAGAGTTAGATTCTGAATTTTGACTTAAGATTCACATGATGAATTTAGAATGATGAATTCTAGGTTTTGTGTGAAATTCAACTGCACAAATCAGTCACTGTCTTTGATAAATTATCATTTTCCGCATCAGTTTTCCTTTGAGTCAACTAGTAAATCCATAGGCTTATTCAGGCAGGCAATCATTCACAAATACTTTCTCAGAATATTTTGTTTTGTTTTGTTTTTTTGAATTTTGGATTTCTTGGTATTTTTGATCAGTCTTATTATGCTATATGTCTTGCTGTAATAACATGATGCATGTGTTTTGCAATATTAATATACAATATAACAGTTGGACGTCTTTTGTGAATATGATCAATTTAAGTTATTTTCTTGTTTTGTTTCCTTTGTTTATGTTATTGTATTTAACGTGGTTTTTATATTGTTGTTCATTGTGTTTTTATATTCCCCTTACAAAACACCAGTCTAATATTCCTATAGGGACTTCTAATGTGTCTGTGGTACTCGATGAGTTTATAGTGACGCTATCGTACATTATGGTATTTTTTAATCTCCTATGGTATTACTGTAGGATTTTCTGTACTACAATTGCTACCTATAGTAACGGTATATTTATTTGTTTTGCTTTGATATTTGTATAAGTTGTTCTTCATCTAAAATTTTCTATTTTACCACTGCTGTTCTTTTTGTAAGGGATTTTACTGCAAACACTATTGAAGTAAAATATATTTTGAACTTGAACTTGAATTGCATGTGGTAGTGTTCAGGCATATTGCGGAGAGTAAACGCACCTCAACTCAATTCACCCATGTTTTATTTACCAATTTTTTAAGATGACGTAAATCTTATCGATATAAATAATTTATAATATACATCATAGTAAGTAGTGTCAAACTGATGTAAGTCTTACGAGGATAGGGTCTTTTAGGGAAAAGGCGCTATGTTTTTCTGAAAATGCAATCGATTTTTTCTCATATTGGTGGTTGCTTGGCCTGTGATAGTCACCTACTGGAGGTCAGCTAATCCCACTTTTTAATTCACCACTACAACACTGCTGCCAGTTCATTTCTCAGGGACGGCAGGAGAGCCAGAGCTGTGTGTGTATCAGTGCAGCCCCGCCGCGCACTGTACTAATCATGTACGCGTCTCCTAAGCCGGACTGTCCCTTTAATCCGCGGATCAGAACGCTGACGTCATTCAACTCATGAGCCGCCGGCTCCGATTGGCTGGAGGTGACGTCAACCCCGAT
>OOFE01001521.1:3607-13877 GCA_900323365.1 Monocentris japonica | reverse complement strand
GCTAGACAGTAGATTTTTTAGACAAATTCTTTGTAAATCTTTTACATGCTCGGCCAGTGCTTCTGCAAAATATTCCATCAGTTTTTATTAGTAATATTACCTGTAGCTAGTTTGCTAGATGGTCACGGGGGACTTTAGAAAGAGCAAAACAAAGCGCGGAAGGGGAGGAGAAAGCACATTAAAATCGTTAGCGCAAATATGATTGGTTGGAAGCGCGTGTTGCTTATCCCAACAGCTAACCTCCAGTGAACCAGACTGACCAAGGCCTGGAGCAAATGAAATGAATGCAGTAGCGATGAGCAGGTTTCTTACATAGCCATGAGTATTTCACTGGCAGGACCAGCCATCTTGTCTCAATTGATGTATGGTTTATTGTTACATATTGCTCTATTTTTGTACTTCAGTTCCTAAGCTAATTTTATTTATTTCAGTATTTATTGTTTACCTTTTCTTTCCCTTAATCCAAAGCATGCTGAGCATGCACGCTCCTTTTCAGCAACGCCCTGCTCCAGTCAAGCAGCCCAACACACTGAGCCACTGAGTAGCTCAACTGGAGGGTTGGTGCCTTGCTCAAACAGTGGGAGCTGTTGAGACTATGGCTATAATACATTCAACAATGCACTAGGAGGAGTATGTGATTAATGGCAGTATGGGCAGCATTCACATTATATCATTGGCAGAAAATTCAACACAAGAATATAATCTTGGAAATCTTTCTTTATCTTTTCAAATGCAGTGTTGCATCTGAGCCCTTCAGAAACATTCAGCTCCCCTCTACAGCTCAGGTCTGTAGGTAAAGCAAGGCATGAGAAGTGAATGGTGGTGTTCTCATGATAAGAATCCCACTTTATCCATTCAAGCGTGCCTCAACATCAAAACCCTCTTTGACAGGGTGGCAGGAACTAGAGGGATGCAGTATTCATTGCTTCTGTTTCCAGGAGCACAGATAAACCCAGGCTATACTTGGATGCTAAATGTATGATTTGAAATATGTGGATCTTCAGAAACACTTTCTTACCACCCATTGCCACTGCTGAGGGAGGTGCACTTGGAGCATTCACTTCCCGTGACAAAACTATCTCCCCTGCACACACTTGACTTGAGAGGTCTATCAGTTGGGAGGGTGCTTTACGTTGACGCTGACACAGTATTCCTTCATTTGATTTCTGTGCAGCAGACATGAAAAACTTGTGATGAAGCTTGTGAAAAAATGACCTTTACCTCTTTTGGTAATGTTTTCTTCAGGCTTTCAGTGATCCAGATTCCACTTTGTACAGGTGCAAGTCCACAAGCCTTTATGTTGTCGAACTGATCAGCTGAAACAAGAAAGCACCACCCCAGAATATTTGTATTTTCATCCTGAAATCATCCTAAATATTTCCTAATCTAAATTAAGATAAAAACCAAATTCTAATTTGATTTCTACACTTAACTTCTAACAAGATGCAAAATAGCAAAATGTGAAATGTTTTAAAACACACATGCACTGCTACAAACACTCACACATGTACCAGAAGCACACTCACACACACACTCTCTCTCTCTCTCTCTCACACTGTTGCAAAGCATGAACCAGATTTGGAGGAACTGAGAAAGAAGAAGAAAAAAATCCCATGTTCAGCATCTACATTGTTTCAAGATGTTTCACAATGTTTTTGCCAATTCACAGTCTAGACATGTCTTGTCCAGGGGGAAACTGTATATTGGGAGTTATTCCCCAGAGACATTGTTTATCCTAAAGCAAAAATGTATAGCAGACATTTTGCAAGCTATAATATTGAATGACGAGGG
Organism: Monocentris japonica; assembly: GCA_900323365.1. NCBI lineage: Eukaryota > Metazoa > Chordata > Actinopteri > Trachichthyiformes > Monocentridae > Monocentris > Monocentris japonica. Next base: position 12,086 of record OOFE01001521.1, on the reverse strand, counting down.
TGCCTTAGGTGCATGATTCTTATTTTCCATATTGAGTTGCGTTTAAAAACATATAATGTAGCATCGTGAAATTATATATTGCTCAGCCTGGTGTTATTTGAACTGGTCTGTAGCTCAAGCCTAGTGTTTGAGTAAAAAGCATTGTAGCAGGGTCACCATGCTGCCTCACTTTTCACTCTGTCTCATATAGTTGGCATATTTAGGACATTCTGATTCAAGCACTGATGAACTACTGCGTCAGGCTCCTCAACAGCTCAAAGAGTGCCTTTTCTGTTTCTTGATGTTGTAAACTGTGGTGTGACATGAAAAATGAGTCCAAACAAAGTGGGACACACACACACACACACACACACACAGCCTCAGTCAGTGCCTCTTCATTGCTTCATTGCACCCCCCATAAACATTTCTTCTCTAATCTTTCTCTCAAAAAAGACTGTACTGGAAACACCAGAACAAAGCCATATTTTTCCTCCACCCATAAAATCCTTCAACCATTAATTGCACGTTATCGTGGAGCTTTAAAGGGCTGGGCCATAAATAATTGACATTTTACATACATATCAGAGTTGAGGAGAAACACTCTGAGGAGTTAAAATGGTTTCAAACTGCATATAGTGGAAGTTGCATCATGCAGTACAGAGCCTGCATAAACAGGCATTGAGAAGATGATTAAATCAATATATCAATATAATCAATATAGAGCGCTCTTCCTTCTTTCTCACACACGTGTGTGTGTGCACATACATACAGTACATTCATTAAAACACAGGCTTGCAAATTCACATGAAATATGGAACATCCATGTTATTAACTATTTATGTTTCACTTAAAAATGGACATATTTTGATTATTTCAATATTTCAATAAAATTAACTTACATGTTTCACTATAGACTTCAGCTCTGGAAAAAATGAAGAGACCACTCCAAATGTTTCTTAAATCAGCATCTCTACATGTATGGCAGCCATTCCATTCCAGTGTCTGTTGAATTCCAACACAGGCACACCTCATTCTACTGCATGAGGTACTGATTAGGTGAACCAAATCTTATTTAACTAGGGAAAGTATAAAAACCTGGAGAGGCCTACAAGCCACAGTGTCTCGCACCCACTGTGAAATTCGGTGGAGGATCGGTGATGATCTGGGGGTGCTTCAGCAAGGCTGGAATCGGGCAGATTTGTCTTTGTGAAGGACGCATGAATCAAGCCACGTACAAGGTTGTCCTGGTTTGTCCAAAGCTGTGATTGAAAATCAGGGTTATTCCACCAAATATTGATTTCTGAACTCTTCCTAAGTTAAAACATTAGTATTGTGTTGTTTGAAAATGAATATGAACTTATTTTCTTGTTTCTTGTTATTTTGACCAGTTGTCATTTTCTACAAATAAATGCTCTAAATGACAATATTTTTATTTGGAATTTGGGAGAAATGTTGTCAGTAGTTTATAGAATAAAACAAAAATGTTCATTTTACTCAAACACATACCTATAAATAGTAAAACCAGAGAAACTGATAATTTTGCTGTGGTCTCTTTTTGTTTCCAGAGCTGTATATACTATACCCCACTGTAGATTACAATGCATTCCCTCCTATTGCAATATACCAGACTTATTTTCAAGTCAGTGAGTTTTTACAGTCAGTGAGTCATTGCTTCTACAGGATCTGTCACTACTATCTGTGACAACGAGGAAAGGACAACTAGCTCAGGCCTAACGTTTTTTTGCAATGCACACTGCTTAGGGGAAGGTACATCCTCCTCTTCTTTCATGACAAATGCACATGTTCTAAATATTGAGGGGGACGTATCCCCTGCGTCCTCCCCAAAATCTACGCCTATGCGTACACCATGCAGTACGATAGAAATCTCTAGGTTGGTGCGGTACATCCAAGTAGCTTGGTGATTTTGTAACGCTCGGTGTAGTAACGTTAGCTTTGTCAAAGTGTGAATTAAATATTTTGTTCAGCGATTCTCTTACAACAACACTGTTCTAAGTGCTGTGGACAGGTGACGTTTTTAAAGTCAACGTAGTTTCACTCTTATTTTCATGGGCTACGTTGGCCAAATGCAAATGCAGAAAACAAGCAAGCCCCGCTGGTTCCAGCAGTTGGGAGGCCCGTTTTCTTTGTAAATTCATCAATGCAACTTTCTGCTGGCTGACAAAGCTGTTTTCACTGAGGTAACGGGTCGGTGCCGCATGGTTACATGCTAGTCACATTGGCAATACTCGCCAGTGGGTGAAACCAGCCTACTGCCCAGTCCGCACAGTACAAGTCCAGAGTCCAGAGGTGGTAGCCAGCAGGATGATACACTTTTTTCATTGGCCTTGCTGGAGGATGTCAAAGCAGAAATTTCACCAGTCTCAAGGCTCTCTCCTTCTTCTAAAAACCCAGTAGATTTGAAACGGTTGAAGGAAGGTTTCAGACTCACACCTGTGGTGACAGGTACATTCTTTGAAGCAGTTGGTGGTAATACATAGGTAATATGTTCACTTTCATTGGAAGAGTGTTTACACTATACTGAGAAAAATGTGCGTATTTGCTGTTACTCAAACTTACTCCACTCATGCACCCCCTCCACCCCAGCTCCTACAATTTGTCGTCTAAAAACAATAGTGACAGTCCTCAGTTTGACGTCAGTTATGATTAAACTCCCATTGCTTTCTACTCATTCAATGTCATAGAAAAACCATATCCAGGCAACTGAACATCACCATTCTCTCTTCTGGGGGAATGCTGGGCTTTAGAAATGACAACAATGTGAAAATGTCAGTTACTTTCATTCACTTGTACCAAAAATCATCACAAGCTACCACAACCACTTCTGTCCTCCAGGGTGCCTGCGGGGCCTGAAAAAGTCTTAAAATGTCCTACATTATGTTATCTACATCCAAGGCCTTTAATGGTTTTCAATACAGTTAAATATAGCATTGAAAGTCCTAAGTACAATTTTAGAGGTCTTAAATGTTGCGGTATCTTGTTGCGCTGCTCTTCTGTTGAGAAATTAGTCCAGTCATGCAGACCATACTCAGAGAGGTCTACAGTTTTCATTTTCATGTTTTCTCAAATGTGAAATTGACCTTATATTTCATTCCGACTGATATTAAAAGGTCTTAAAAAGTCTTAAATTGATGAAACTTGCAGTCACCCTAACCCCTCCGTTTTTCTCACATGCAGGAGAACTTGGGTAGTTCCCATTCACTTACAGTAAAAGTCCTTATCATCGTGAAAATACTATTGACTCAACATCATGTAAATACAAATGCTGATGAAAACAAATCAGATGTTACAAAACTAAGCAGCATAAACCAGTTATGTATTTCCAGCAGACCAGCATACAGTTTTGTGTTTTTCAGACTGAAGACTTTATCTCCATTCTCCACTGTGATCCTATTGGCCATTTGGGGCCTAAGTATCTCCTCTGCTGTAGCATGACGGCCAAACAGCAGTTCCCTGTCGGATTAGGACATCACTGTCAGATGGTGCCCAGCTACACTCTGACGGTCCTATTAGTGTGATGCATGGCATTATGAGGCCTTTCACATAGGATGTAAAATTCAGCGGGTCTCATGCCGCTAAAGTGAAATTCTAACATTTTATTTATTTAATGCTTTTCAAGGTTTTCAAAGATGTTTTAGAGAGAGTTAATTAATGTGCAACAAAATAAAACAACAAAACATGATACCCATTGATGAGTAAATAAAGCAACAGTTAAAAGCATAGTTAAGGTAAAACATAGGTTTGGACGATAGGCGTGTAATATGAAATATATTTTCTGTATCTATTTTCAATTTGGTTGTAGAATGGGGTTCAAAAGCCTGGCCTTTCTTGTGTTCAGGGTCACATGCAGTGAGACATTGGCTGAACAATATGAGACAATGGATGATTTATTCAGTTGTTGCTGCAGGTATGAAGATAACCTTAATGTCACAAACAACAGCCGAAATGTAATTCCTGATATGGGAGACAGCACCTTAATTGTGAATACGGGTTAGGAGTGGGAGGACGTGGCTGACACTGCACTGTGGTGTCACTGTGTTACACATAGTGTGAAGTAATCCTCAAGCTAAGACTAAAACCAGTACGTACGTTTTTATAATAAATAGAAATAAAATCTAATGTTGATTGATGACTTTGGACAGAAGTAGTTTGTAGTATTTTAATACAGAAGTAGTCTGCCTTGGTAGGAGTTCACTAGTTTGTCATCCTGCCTTGATGGGAGTTGGCAAGTACCCATTGTGAATGGCTGATTCAATATGAAGACATTTGGTTGGCAGTAAGTGATCTCTTGCCAGAGAAAATATGTTTTTACTTTTCTGAACTGTTTTAGAAGCAGGCTCCCTTTGAGTCATTTCATTTCACTGAAATTAGCTCTCCCACACTTAAATTCCCAATTGCAAATCCCAAATGGGTATTAAACTTGTCATACTTGCAACAAGTTCAATTAAAATGTCAGTATAATGTATGTGGTGCAGCTTAAAAAGTGAGCCATAATTCCAAAAAATCCAAAGACATAGCTAATGCTTAGGAAATGTGTAAAATCAGCAAAAAGACAGGGATCTATACCAAAATTCTAGGTAATAACATGAATAACATTTTTTTTTTTTTTTACAATTGTCAATTGGTCATCGTCGTAAAAGCTGATCCTTAATGTGTTTTATCCATGAGCATGTAATAATTACTGTACATGTGAACAAAAAAGTACTATTTTTGCAGCATTGTTGGGCAATACTGTCTTTCTTACTTCTTACCTTCTGCAAGTTGAAGTACATACATTATGTCTTGAAAATTAATTCATCAGATTTTAGATGCTCACTAGGGAAATGGTTTATGTGCTGTTGACTGCTGTAAACCTGATTAATTTGCCCTACGATGGAAAATGATTAACTGATCATTGATCAGTAGATTCTGATTGATTGATAATCATTTATTAGGCCTGTTCTGTTAGGCCTGTCCCAGTCAACCATGTGCAGCAAGTAAACATATGGTGTCAAAAAATAGTATACTTGTCTTGAAAATTTCACTAACCAGTAAATATCATATTAGAAAAGTGCATCCCATAGCAATGTGTAAACTCCATTTCGGTGCCCACCCCTAGTCAAGTAAAACCTCAGTTTGTCAGCTAGGCCATCAGTCTAGCAGTGCACATAGCAGCAGGGGACTACGGATGAGTGCTGTGGAACCTGGAGTTATGCGAGGGTGGAGATATTTTGTGTTTCTCCTACTCACAGTCGGAGGAAAGAGGGTTGCTGTGTGGATTCAGCAATTTCCCCTGACTCGTACTCTCTGCAGACAGCTGATGTTTATCTGCTCTGCCCATCTGGGCCTTGTGACTAAACATCTGGTAGAGCTGCCACTGTGCATGCAGTGTTTCATAGACTGACAGAGAAAGGGCACTCCTGTCCACCCCTACCAAAAGGATCTCGGGAGGAACGGTAGACTTAATCTCTGGGATGTCGGGGCTTATTCTTACAACCTGGCATACTGTCATTCCACCAGAGTATTGTCCAGCGCTCAAGCAATTTATTTAGGTGCTTTGTTCAGTGCTACACTGTAATTACACTGCTTATTGCATTATTAGTTTTTTATCGTAATAATGCGGGATGAGAAGATTTAAGGAAATGAGAAACATTTTCCTTGCCTGCAGCTTTTCTCCTAATTCTCATGCTTAGATTATGATCTTATGCCAAATTATCTTACACGATTATTAACATGGTCCACAGAGACAAATGCAATCCTCAAATTAAAATGCTATTTTGAGGCCACCCATACTGCAAAGCTGTTACCCAATCTATTCAAGGTAAAACACAGTGTGCTCTGGAGAACCATTAGGTTATATAGCATGGAAGCATAGAGGCTTTTCCTCCTACATGGTGCTTTTGTCAAAATGTTTCTTCATGGTGTTTAGAAAGCACCTCCCCATATTTACCCAGCTCAGTCTTTTTACAAAGGACTAGGCCATTGTAACCACCCTTCCTCTTCCTGCTCCCTTAGTCTTTCCCTGAGAACGAGATGTTTTGCACAGGCTGGTAGGCCTTCATCCATTATGGATGCTGTGTTTTAGGGGGCTGATCTGTGCAGGGTGATATAAATATCTCCTTTTGGTTCCCAACAGGACAGAAGAAGAACAAGGAAGGCCACTGTAGAGTGCTAGTGCACGGCATCTTTATTATTTGATTTGATGTCCAAAATAAAAGAAAGCAAAGATGCACATGTGACTAGCAGGCTACAGTGCTGTCTATAATTCATGAGGCATGGCAAATCTCTCGGCACCTCTACTTCAATGAGATATTTCTGCAAATCTATACTCAACGTTGAGAAAAGCAAAGAAGAACTGTCCCTGCCAGTCACTCTCCACCTCCACCCCCATTAAAATAATTGCAAAATATTACAGCTCCACAGTGATAGTTTTGACAGGCGCTGCAATGTAGCGCAACTTTCCAAGCCCCAAATAGTTTTATGCCCTTAGTGTCCTCTGCTACAGGTCGGCCCATGGCAGGGGGTTGTCAGCATACAAGAGCAGCATGAGGAAAGGCATGATTGACTATGTATGTGGTGGTCAATTGAGAGATAGAGAGAGAGAGAGAGAGAGAAACAGAGACAGCTGCAGGCCTCTCCCACTGGGCACAGATCCACCACTCTATTAGTCTGGCACTGTGGATGAAGGAAGCCTACAGTGGAGGGAACACAGGCACACACACACACACACACACACACACACACACACACAAAGCTAGTACCTACTATCACTGTTGATATAAGAGATAGAAGAGAATATAAGGGATGTGATGCACAAAGAGCACAGGTGTTGAGAACATCTTTGATTACCAGCGTCCTATGCTCTTAATTTGGTACAATATTTCATAACCTTTTGGTAAAACACTCTGGAGAGGATCTACATGAGCAGAGCAGTGTGTTTATGAAGCCTATGGAATTGTGCCAAGCAGCAGCAAATCAGTTATGATCAAGGCACATAGGAATAATCCATTGCAGTGCTCTGAAAGCAGAGACATGGGTGCAAAATAGAGAACAGATTTTATATGTGGAGTATTGAGTTCACTGATTATTTCTGCTTGGATATTTGGCTCCAGAATCTAGATTGGAACTGTGACTGTCCAATGTGCTGTGCAGTTTTGAATATCATGTCATTGAAAGTATGGAAAGCATGACAGTGCTTTTCATGCAGAGAGGAAAAGCGTCTTTCATATCTACTAACTTGATTCGCACTGTGTGGGAGTCTCTACAATAGAGATGAAACCTCAGTGATAGTTCACAACATGTGGGAAACTAATATGAGGCAAACCCCCCACATACACACTGTGAGAAATCTATTGTTGATCAGATAATTTCTTCTTTCATCTCTTTTTTTCTAGAAGAGAGACTGCCTCTTTGTGCTCTTTTCTCAGTGTCTCATACACTTGTGTTATTTTTCAGGAGCCTGCTGTGGAGCTCAGTGAGGCCATGTCTGTGTAGCTGCGAACCACACTGGGTCGACTCGTGACTTTCTGCCTGCTTTGGGACCAAGAGGAACGCTAAACACGCCTGACTGATTCTGGAGGAGTAGAGAAGAGTGGATAAGTTCCCACCTTTGTTCCTACTAATGCCTCATGAGATGGCTCTCTATGGACTCCCTCCCAGCTCACCCGGTGCTATTTAGTAACTGCATGCAGTTGCCATTCTTAGGTGCAGGAAGAGGGTAATACACAGTGAGGAGAGAAGAGAGGAATAGAGATAAAGAGAAAGAGTGAGGCAGCTAATTAGTATTACAGAGGTTGTGTCAGAGCTAAAAAACATGAGAAGAGACTTCTGAAGACTACTGTGCTCTGAAGAATATCACGACTAACCTTCAGGACATTTGTTTGTGTGTGTGGGTATATGTGTGTGCACTTCTTTCCTTTTCAAAGGACTTAAATTTGTATTTGGATGCGGATTTAGCCTTTCATTATGACTCTGCTAGGAGGCTTTGAGAGAGGGTGGTTTGGCTGCCACAGAGGTGGCAGCTTCTGGTTGTTGCTGCTGTCCTGCTATTTCTTGGTGGCCTCAGCAGCCAAAGCAAAAATGCCTGGCCACACACACCTCAATTCAATACGCATTGATGGGGACATATCTCTGGGTGGGCTGTTCCCGGTACATGCAAGGGGAAATGATGGCAAAGCCTGTGGGGAGCTGAAGAAGGAAAAAGGGATCCATAGGCTGGAGGCTATGCTATTTGCCCTGGATCGCATCAATAATGACAATGAGCTGCTGCCCAACATCACTCTGGGGGCACGCATCCTGGACACCTGCTCCCGGGACACCCATGCTCTGGAACAGTCCCTCACATTCGTTCAGGCACTGATTGAGAAGGACTCAACTGATGTTAAGTGTCTTAGCGGAGGGCCGCCCATCATCACTAAGCCTGAGAGAGTGGTGGGAGTCATTGGAGCATCTGCCAGCTCTGTGTCAATCATGGTGGCCAACATTTTGCGTCTCTTCAAGGTCA
>OOFE01001517.1:3744-14372 GCA_900323365.1 Monocentris japonica | reverse complement strand
GTGCAGCATGTCTACATTCACAGCCCATTTGGCAGCAATATGAAACTTCACAAGCCAATCACCTTATGTTTTCACCGAGGCAGTTGAGCTCCTCTCCAAAACATGAGCCGTACGAGGGAGAATTCTCTGTGCTTCATTCGCCTTCCGTTATGCTGCTGCTTAGGTTTCAATTAAGCAAGAGATACACTAATCCACTGCACACACACACACACGCACTTCTCCATATCCTCTCCATGATGACAACACCCCTTTCAAACCCTTTTCTCCATCCCTAGCAAGTGAACCATGAGATTTAAAACCTTTTCCTCGGGTTTACGGCGGGCAAATCATTATGTGGTAATTTTTGTTTTATCATTCCAGCCATAATATGTACCATTTGACTTGTCACACTGCGTGAAATATTAACATGCTGAGACTCAATTCCAGATACATTTTTTTTCTCAGCGTGTGGTTGACAATGATTCATTTAGGAGGTTTAATTTTGCGAGCAAGGAGAATATGGAGAGTCGCGTACCGTAGCTAAGTCGGGCCGTTGTTTCTGTCGCCTCTCTCTGATGGTGTCGGTGATTGTTGGCTGAGATCTATTGAATTCTCCATATTTATTCACTGTGAACAATCAGAGCAAGTAACAGGGAGGTATTCCAATTTTAGCGGAAAAGTTGGCAGAGTAGAAAATCTGTGTGCTGGCTTGAAGAGGAGTATGCATAGGAGGTCCTCTTGCAATTTGAGTGAGTTTGAACTCCTCTGCAAAGAACCATGGGAGAAATGCTGCTGCTGAATCCAGATGTGTCAAGATGGTAGAGACTTATCAAAATCCAGAAGTAATACGACATGAAAATGGATGTCAACCACCAATAAGCTACAAGAAGAAGGTTATGTAGCGCCAATGCATGTTGGGGCATCTTGGTGCATTGAGTAACGTCGGTCGTATACATCTCATATACATAAAACCACCATACTACATTCATAAAACACACTAGATACTCATTTAACTCATTTAACAAATAGTGTGTTAAGTGTGGATAGTACCCGAATTCGAACAGACCCACTTTTAGATTTCACTCTTCTGTCACTTCCTATGTGGAGAAGATTTACCAGTGACCATGCCCAACACATGAAATAAATTTAGGCTAATAGGGTGAATCTATGGTGGGACACATACAAATATTTGCTATTCACATTGGAAAGTTTTGGCTGATTCTGATTCTCACCGTTCTTTTTTGCAACAGTAATACCAGCAAAATTTTACACCACCATCATCTCATATTTGCCCTTTTGAGTAAAGCAGTTCTTAGTTTGTTTCCCAAGTCAAATCAGAAAACCAAATAAGATTGGCAACATAGCCCTGCTTCCTGCACACTCCCCACCCACCCATATACAGTAATGAAATAATACCAGAAGCATAATGACTTAACACTTGATTGAGCCTAACATACAGGAAGAAAGCAATTCATTGTTGTTAGATTTGCTGGAGAAGGAGCTCCCTTGATTCATAGCTCTCCTCGGTCTTGTCCAGTTTAATGTCATTACCTATATAGGTGCAAGGGCTGTTGTTTGTTTGTTCATCCATTCATTTGTTTGTTCGTCCTTTGCTTTTTGCGAAGGCACCGCCTACTGCCGTTGAGTGCCCCAATAGCCCAACATATGGGAAATCCAGTGTGCGCTTGTACAGCAGGCAGTACGGTAGAAGTCACACAAGCATGAGCCAGCTCTAGGTTGGTGTGCGGTACATTCACATACCAGGAAGTAGCTTGGTGATTTTCTAATTGTAGTGGCTAAATCAACATATTTTGTTCTGTGAGTCTCTTCGCTATAACACCACTGGGCTACCACAGCACTTTGGTGTTAACAGGTTTTTAAAGTCAGCGTAGTTTCAGTGTTGCTTTCCTGGACAATTTGTTTCATCATGCATTGGCCAAATGAAATGGTTGGACTAGTAAACAAGCCAGGTTCCAGCAATTAAAATATCCATATGCTTTGTCAATTCATCAGTGCAACTTCTGCTGGCTGACAAAGATGTTTGAGATTTTTTCACTGAGAAAAGGGTACAAGTGAGGTATTGTACAAGTGACGGTACCACTTTGTGATGGGCTAGCCAGATTGGCAGTCGATCAAACAAGCGTACTGTCTAGTCCATGACAGAAATTGGCTGTCTGGAGGCCAGCAGGAGGTGATGGTACAGTGATGGTAGCAAGTAGGATGCTGCATGTTTTCTGTTGGCCTTTGCGGAGAAATCTCCCCAGAGAATCTCGAGGCTCCCTCTTTCTTCCCAAAGTTCTCTGGAGTTGAGAGGGTTGAACAACAGTTCCAGACTCCAATCGGTGCATATGACAGGTAAATTCTATGTATCAATTGGTGGTGATGTGTAGGCTCATACGGGTTTGGAGCAAAATGCCATAAATGGTTCGCTTTGATTGGACAAAAGTGTACACTATATCCAGTGCCTTGTTGAAAACATATTGCCTCAAGCTCAAAAACCCTTTGCAGAATTGCATCGCATTTGAACACACTACCTGTGCAGACCATGCAAATGTTGCATGTGCCATCAGATTCTGCTGAGCTCCCAAAGAACACTTGAGAAAGGGTATAAACTTAGACAGCTGCATATTTAACAACTTTATTTTACGTCACATTGCACTCAGAGGACTTTCTGCTATTTCGCTGCAGTGTGTGCTCCAGTGCATCACTGCCAGCTTTGCTGTTCTGTTTCATGATTCAACCCTGAACTGCAGGGTTACAAGGAAGACTCATGTTCTCCTGTCACACTCTGTGAGAAACATGTTGGATGTACTTGAATAATGACTGTACATAAAATGCAATACAGACATCGCCATGGCTATTAACCTGAGAGCTACATTATGAAAGAGTATGAACATTTTAACTCTGGTTTGATTTCTACCTGACTTATTGATGCAATTTGCCTTTTGTTCTCTACATTTAAAAACAGCCCTTAACCAAACTGAATAACAGTAAATGAAATGAACAGGAATTACAATAAATGAATTAATTGCATATAAACTCACCACTATAATTGAGTTCTTGCTGTTCATACTGCCGCACTGACAACAAAATGCCAGTGCTGTTCTTATAGTGCAATTATGGCTTCAATTCTGCAAAGACTTGACAGGACTTGAAGCAATTCTGCCTCTCACAGTTATAACCGAAGTGCACTAAGGCTGCACGTTGATTGGCAATTGACTGACAATTCATTGCTAAGCCAAGTTTAGTGTCAGCAGGCCAAACTCAAATCACTGTCTTTCTCTTCGATCCAGAACAGTGGTCATTAGTACACTAAGAAACCAAAGAGTTATGCATCAGATAAAGAATTAGCAAGGGCAGGAACAGCGTTCGAACCTTGTAAATTCGTCAGAGATGACAGGAAATTGAGTCTCGGTGGAGAGGAAGAGTCCCATTAAAGCCAAGTGGACTATGCATCTCCCAGGCCAGCTGTGTCACTACTAATTGACCAGAGAAATTCTTTCTCTGCTGAGGAAAATACAAGAGAAGCCACCTCACTCCGATCCCTCGGTGTTGATTCGGACCCACTTTAGCAGGAAGAATGAAATTTCATCAGTAACAACTTCTTCAAAAACAGCATTTCCTCTTATCAACTGGCGGACAAGTGCCTTTTTAAGGATGCAATCTCAGCAACACTGCACACTCCCTTTCAAACCACCTGCTGCTGTAACTTTCTGCTCACGGTGCCCTCTTATTACCCACAAGGCTTCTCTCTGCACTGAGAAGTCCTTGATTGGCCACTGCAGTCTCTCCAGCAAACAAAGGCCGTGAAGTACCATAGGGCTATCCAAACAAGCGCTGTAGAAATTGATTCGGCCACTGAACCATGGAGCCCCGGTTCTACCTCACTGTCTGCCAGGGGAATTGCCAGGCAAGATTCAAGATGGAACTTGAGGGAACAGGACAGGCTGCATTGAGAATGTGTATTACTACAAACCTTGAGAGAGATAATATAAGAATAGAATAGACTTTTTTTAAAAAATAAATGAAAAGGTTAATTGCATTTTGTTCATCAGTGAAGTCTCAACCCAAAAATTGGCAGCTTTTTCCACTTATGGGAAGCAGGGAGTGTCTGATACAGCGTTTATTTGTCTTAGTCTTTTATTCTGTGTTTTTATATAATCCCTATTCATCCAATGATTGCCTATCCAGTGCATATTTCAAAAGCCCTACAGAGCAGAACAACAACAGCAGTATAACAGCCTTGTGCTTTGCATTATATTTACAGTCAGAGTCATTCTCTAAAATAATACTGAAGAAAAACTTTAAGTAATGATGAAGCAACTTCAATCAATACACATTGTTTTGCCTCTGACACTATTAGCGTTTTGTGCTACTTTGATTACATAGGGCACACATTGCAAATTAATGTGTTTAATCAGTGCAGCAATTTTTAAACATTGCCACACAATTGATATGTTAGTCTTCGAAAAGACACGACTTGTTGCGGTCTTGGTCATAGAGTTGGTGGCGACTGCTCTTGTTGAGCACTGACTGATATGTGACTTTTGTTTGGTCTTTACTGGGGTGATCGAGTCGAGTACAATACTGGTCTGATAACAGTAATAGGCAGAACGATGGCCATGACAGGCACTATACCCTTTCATCACATGAAATTAAACTAGTAGTTTAAAGCTGCACTAGGCAACTTCTCGGCAGCAGGCAACTTCTCGGCAGGGAGCAGGAAATAGAATCAGAAATCAAGTAAAGTGATATCAGTAAACTAAGTGTCATCTTCTGAAGGCCAGAATACACCACCGGAGAGCGACAAGAAGTGTGTCAAGAAGGTTGCCCCTATTAGGTCTAGGCTCACGCCTGTGTCTAATTGACACACCATGGCAGCTCACACCAATGCCAACACCCCTGCAAAATCATATTTCTATGGGAAAAGTCCAACGCGTGCAGCATTTAATTACATTTTTAATTAAATTTTCAAATAAATCTGTTCAGACAATAACCATGCAGAATGCTTGGTTATTGTTTGTTTTTTGTAGCACTTTTCTAGACATATCTATTTTGCCAGTATGTGTGCAAATGTACAAATAGGTTCATCATCATCATAGTTATTAATAGCATCAATGATATTTTTTTTTCCCATCACATTTTTTTCCACAACTTGCTCCCTTGCCTTCACATCCCGGTTCCCATGGCAGCTTTCTGCAGCTCCACACATCCTCCTGCACCTCCTGCAACTTTGATCGTGTTACATGCCTTTGCAGATGTAGACAGATTGTTCTTTACCAAGTATTGAACTGCTTCCTTCAGTGCTTGTAGTTAACAAAACTATATTTATCTCGACTTCCAGTGGCGCCATGTGGTAGGAGACAGGGTGAAAAATTAGCTCTTACAAAAAACAATTAAAACTAGCTCTTTAAAACAACATTAACAGCAGAAAGTGAGTCAAACTCACGGAAACTTGACAAAGAAAGTTAATAAAAAGAGATGGAGAAAAAAGGGAGGCCTAGCAAGAAGGGTAATGCAAATAATGGATGTACCGACACGGCAAAGGGAATAATACCGGGGAAGATGCTTGTCGGTGGCGAACAGAATTCGGTAGTATTGGCGGAGTTACGCAGGCTAAGATATGAGCACACAGATGCGGATAATGACAACAAAAAGGCTCTGGCAAGACTAGAGACTAACATGAAGGAACTTGGGGAAAGAAGAGCCTCATTGGAGCAACAAACAGTAAATATGGAAGAAAGGCTGGGAGATATGGAAGACAGGACAGCGTGGTTGGAAAGATCGGTCACCTTTCTATCTGCAAAGTGTGACGACTTGGAATCAAGGTCGAGGCGTAACAATATACGGATACAGCACCACATGGACAACTACAATGTTCAATTGCTTTAATACAAGAAACACATATGGTTGAGGGTGAATATAAAAAACTGAAAAGGGATGCCCCATATGGTAAGAGAAGGGGCGTAGCCATATTAATTAATAAAGCTCTACCATTCTCTGCAGAGAAAGTGATAAGAGATAATATGGGGAGATATGTAATGGTTGTTGGCTCCATAGGAGATATGACTATGTCTGTACTAAATATCTGTGCCCCAAATGAGGAGAAAGAGACATTCTTAAAAAACATAGAACATGTAATTACCAATAATGGAAAGGGGATGATATTAATGGAGGGGGGGATTTCAATACAGTACAGAATGGCAAATGAGACAGGTTGCCACCAGAACAGGGATCAATCACAACAGTAAATAATGTTATTAAAGAGTAAGGTCTTACTGATCCATGGAGAAACAAGGATTTTACCTTTTTTAGTTATTCAAGGATAGATTTTTTTTTGTGTGTCACAACAACATTTACGCAAAGTCTTGAACTGTGGTGTAGAGACCATAACTATAAGTGATCACACCCCTATTACACTAAAGATCCAACTATATGTGAGGGATATAGACCTGTAAGCTTGCTCTGTAATGACTTAAAACATATTGGCACAGAGAATGCAGAGATGTATAACCAAATTAATCACACCGGATCAAACAGGTTTTATTCCTGGTTGACAAGGTGCTAACAATATTAGGAGAACATTAAATCTTATATCATGCACTAAAAACAATCCCCAGCCTACCATGATGCTCAGTTTAGATGCAGAAAAGGCATTTGATCGGGTAAAATGGAGCTTCCTATATCATACATTAGCGGTTTTTGGGTTTCACTCAACTTTCATAGACTGGGTGAAAATGGTGTATAAAAACCCAAAATCACAGATCAGAGTTAATGGTTGTTGCTCAGATTTTTTCTACCTCAAAAGAGGAGTCAGACAAGGAGATTGTCTGAGTCTGTTATTATTCGCTCCAAGTATTGAACCGTTGGCTGAGTCAAGAAGACAAAATAAAGACATAAAGGGAATAAGGGACAAAGGGGGGTGGGGGGGAGTTGGGTAGAACACAAAATATCTTTATTCGCAGATGATATATTAACATATATAAGTGAACCATCCATCTATACCAGCCCTGTTGAACAACCTGAATGAATATGGAGAGTTATCGGGATATTTGACCAATGAAGCTAAATCAGTAGCTATGATGCTCTCAGGCGAATGTCCAGCAGAACTAGAGGGAAAGGTTCATTTTAAATGGACTAATAAAGGGTTTAGATACCTGGGTATTATCATTACTCCTATCACATCGCAGCTATTTGAAGTGAACTATGGGAATTGATAACTGAGATAAAGAAGGATTTGGCTAGATGGGAGATTTTATCTCTGACTCTGATGGGGAGAATAGAAATGGTAAGAATCAATATATTATCAAGATTGTTGTTTTTGTTCCAGTCTTTCCCTATTGTGATTTCTAGTTCTACTTTTAAAGTATTAGACAAAATCATATCAAAATTCCTATGGCAAAATAAAAAAGCTAGAATTAAATATAAGACACTTCTTTGTCTGAAAGAGAAGGGAGGATTGAATTTTCCTAATTTAAAAAATTACTACTGGGGTGCTGCCCAGTAGTAATTAGAAACTATAATTATGTGGATAACTAAAGAGACAGATGCGGTGTGGGTGGGAATGGAGCAAAATTCATGTCAAAATATACCTTTGGAAACGGCACAGAATAAGCTCAAGATTGGTAATGGCTGGATCAGGGGAATGATGAAAATATGGTCAGTAGTACGAACAAAATTAAAACTGTCAAACTCCATTTGTAGGGCCACTAAAATAGCAACAAACCCAGATTTTTTTAACATCTATTATGGATGCAGGATATAACAAATGGACAAACAAGGGGTTAATATATATTGCACAAGTGTTCAATGGACAAACCATGAAGTCATTCGAACAACTTACACAGGAATTTAATCTACCAGCCCATGGCTTTTATGAATTCCTATAACTAAGACATTACCTTCAGAAACATAAGGAATGTGAGAATATGTGTAACACCATCCAAACTAGAGGAACTGTTTATGTCATTTAAAGAGGAAGAGACAAAAAAAGGGGTTATATCAAAACTTTATAAAGCACTACAACATGAATCTAACGATAACAATATGGATGTCAAAGAAAAATGGGAGTTGGAGACAAATATTATAATAGCAGATGAAAAATGGGAGGAAACATTCAAAGCAGGACATAAACTAACTAACAGCCCAACATGGAGGGAATTTGATTGGAAGGTGAAAATGCGGTATTTTAACACTCCATCTATCACTTCAAAATACAGCAATACATCTGAACTGAACATCTGAACATGTTGGAGGGGTTGTGGATTGGTGGGGGACTTCACACATATATTTTGGGATTGCCCAAAGCTCCTGGATTTCTGGAAGAATGTTCAAAAGGAGATTAAACAGGTT
Organism: Monocentris japonica; assembly: GCA_900323365.1. NCBI lineage: Eukaryota > Metazoa > Chordata > Actinopteri > Trachichthyiformes > Monocentridae > Monocentris > Monocentris japonica. Next base: position 6,041 of record OOFE01001517.1, on the reverse strand, counting down.
TTGGGTATTAACTTTACTTTAGATCCAGCACTTTTCATACTGGGTATACTTCCTGATAATATGACAGATAGAGATTTGATTTCTTAATTGAGAATTCTGCTTTCAATAGCAAAAAAAATGATAACAGCTTCCCCCAGCATAAGGCAATGAAGAGACAGGGTAAAAAATATCTTTATCATTTATCATGGAGGAAATCACAGCGAGAATACAATTGAAAACAGACAGGTTTGCTGAAAGATGGTCACCATTAATACAGGCAATGCCAGAACTTTAGTCACCTCTTTTTTCCTATTCTTACTTTTATTTATTTCATTGTATTTATTTTTATTTTTGTATTCCTAGTACACTATTTTTTTTTCATGTATAAGCCACAAAGTATGTTTGGCTAATACTACAGTTATTGTATTATTAATTCATTGGTGGTACATGCAGTGTGGTATTTGATATGTGCTGCTCATGTTTATGTATTATGAAAATTATTATTACCAATGAAGAAGAATTATTTCATAACAATGTTCAGAACAGACATGAGAAGAATATAAGTTAAAACAAGTGTAATTGTATATGCATCTCCTCCAAGTTGTATGCTCTCTGTGTTATGTGTGTTGAATAAAAAAATCAGTTCGAAAAAAAAAGAAAATGCAAGCAAAACTCAAATTGTAGCACGTCTTGCTATAAAATGTATAAAAATAGCTTTTCTTTTCACTGATAACGATCCTTTTTTGAATTATAAGAAGGCTTTTTGGTATTTGTAAACTGATAAATATACATCGACACGATAATGCACAATGTAAATGGTTATAGGTGTTTGCAGTTTTGGCTGGTAAAGAAAAATGCAATTTCAATATTCAGTCTTTTTTATGACAACACTCCAAACATAGCCGTGTGATAGCTTGTAACACATTACTGAGAGGGATGTTGTTGAAAATACACCTGTCATATGTTTCTTATGATTTACTGGATGGAATGAATTGTAGCCTCTAAAGCTCTTATTGACTACATAACTGTGAAAATATTGTTTGAAAATACTGTGCATTATAAATATTTCCTGAAGTGCATATATATTAATTTTTATTATATTCTAACTTATTATCTTGAGTTACAGTAATATCTGATAACAGATGTCAGAGTGTATTAGCTATTGAAGTATTATGGCCAGTGACCAGAATCATTTCAAAGATTCATGTTGCATTTATGATGGAGTTAGCAGGCTTTTGGCCCCATGGTCCAAAAAAAGGGTTCCCTTCCCAACCTGAAACAAAGAAGATGGAAAATGACCTGACCTGGCTCTACTGTGTGAAATCACTCCCAGGTCACATGTGTTTTTGTTCATCCTTTTTGCCTTGACGTTTTAGAAGATGAAGCAGATAGCACACAATGGCGCTACAGACCTGCTAAAAGGCCACCTCGCCCGTCCAGATGCAGCCTTTCATCTTTTTTTAGAAGTACATTTTCTGTAATGGTTTCTACACTGACAGAATGTCTGTGCATGATCATAGCATGCTGTTGCTCGGGGATATTTCAGGCATGCGTGTTATTTATTCCAAATCTGGAAGGTATTTCATGGAAGTATTCTCTGCTGGTTGTGGGGTGAAACCTTTCATGCTGTTATTGACAACTTCTCCGCTGCCGGCCAAGTGACTCCTCCAAGTTGAATCTGCCTATGGTTTTCACAGTCGGCTCCATATGTGCGAGTTGCAAAATAGTAATTGTCCTATTTATCTCATTGGTGAAATGGTGAAATTCTCTCCAGCTAAGTACATTGGGAGGTGAGTGGATATATAAAACTGATAGGGGTCAGTAGTTGACAGTAGACAGTCCACCGCCCCATAGAGATCAAATGAGTGCCATTACGCACTGATTCTCCTCAAGCTTTTGGTGATAAGAGTAGCACAGTGAGGCTCTCCAGACCAGCACTGCTGTCCCTGCACAGATAAATGGCTTCCTCTTTTGAAATGTCCCACTCCTCATTTGGATAAGCAGTGTAATCAGCAAAACACTTTACTCTAAAACCATTCCCTCATTAATGTTAGCTCAAACTTCCTAGGAGGACAGTTCTTGTTTGTGCCCCAGTCAGTGTAGATATAGTCCATGCTATAGACTGAGTGCTGTGAGGAACCCTTAGAAGTCAAGCCCTGAAGTTTCATTGTACACTAGCAAATGGATTTAGAAAGATGTCAGTCAATCCAATGGTTAATTTTCCTATGTCATCTAAAGGGGAACAAAACAGAATAATACAATTTATACTCTGTTGATAATAAAAAGAAAAAAAGAATCACACTATTATTAAATTTCAA
>OOFE01001514.1:5259-17334 GCA_900323365.1 Monocentris japonica | reverse complement strand
ACCACTTGAGTATGCTGTCTTCTTTTCTGGTTGTAGTGTTGTTTTTGGAGTGAAAAGTAAAGCTGCTATCCTCCCCCACACTGCTCATCTTCCGAGTTGTTATTTGATGATAATAAATGCAGAAGTGTACTAGTGTGAATATAACTAAGACTTTTTCATTACCTTGGACTATTTCCTATTCGGAATTACCACAAGGAGGTTGACATGAAATGTTTTTTCCCAGTTGGAAGCTCGTATTTACGGTATGACGTGAATGCAGTATCAGCTCAACACACTGCAAAAGACTGCTCAAAGTGGATGGCCATTATTGATGCATCGTGCCCTGCCTGGTAAATGGTCTTCAATTGAAGACAGTGGAATATTTACTTTCTTGAACTATTTAATGAAGAGCAGAGGCAATGAGGCGAAGAGACTATGGAGGCCTTCAGCCTTGTCAACTCCCCTCTCAGATATCTGACCCCAGCCAACAGACGCAACACAACCACAGCTGATTAATTCCTGTTTTATTTAAATCAAATTATTTTATTGACTGGCATCATGCAATCAACATGCATTGCATACATTTAAAAAGCACATTGCATGTGAACCTAAGACAACTGAGACAAAACAAAAACTAAAGTATAAAATGCCCCCAACACGTCCCCTCTACTGATCCACACCTCCCCATTCCCAAATCCCTTCTAAGGAGCAATCCTTGCTCCCACCTGCCTACTACTCACCCCAGGACATATTTTACAATTAAATTAATGATAAAATAACAAATAAATAAACAAACCAGCAAAAAAGAAGAGAAAAAAATATTATATATTCATTCAACTGAACAAAAAAATATAACAAAAATAAATAGACCAATAAATCAATCAATAAATACCAGGAAAAAAAGAGAAACTATAGACACTCAATTAAACAAAAAAGCAAATACATGAAATAAACAAACAGATTAATAAATAAATAAAAGCGCACAGCCACTCACACAAACTAAAAAAAACAAAAACAAAATCATGTGCAAGCAATGTTTCAGAGTTTCAGCTTCTGAGAGCCACAAATTCAGGTTGACCTCTTTAGCTCCAATAATGCAAGCTGTTGATAGTTCCAAGTCAGTAACGTCAAGGAATGTGAGTACCCATTTCCTGATACTTATGAGTGTGTGGACAAACTACAATCATTTTCTTTCCTGCTGTTGAGCCTCAAAACACTATATTGAGGAATGTTGAGCAGCAATAGATCTTTCAGAATCAGGACAGCGGCGGTTACAGGAACTGTGAATTTGGAGTTGACTTCCTCCCAGACTCATGAGGAGAAATGTGCCAGGGGCTCCCAGAGAGCACAAGGGGCATGAGGCTGCCTTCATAATACAAGTTTCAGGTACACTATATGGCCAAAAGTCAGTGGACACCTGACCATCTAAAACCATGGGCATTAATATGGAGTTGGACCCCCCTTTGCGGCAATAACAGCCGCCACTCTTCTGGGAAGGCAGTGATGTTGGACGAGAAGGCCTGGCTCACAATCGGCATTCTAATTCCTCCCAAAGGTGTTCAATGGGGTTGAGGTCAGGGCTCTGTGCAGGCCAATCGAGTTCCTCCACACCAAACTCCTCTAACCATGTCTTTATGGACCTCGCTTTCTGCACAGGGGCAGTCATGCTGGAACAGCAACGGGCCTTCCCCAAACTGTTGCCACAAAGTTGGAAGCGCCCAATTGGCTAAAATGTCTTCGTATCCTGTAGCATTAAGATTACCCTTCACTGGAACTAAGGGGCCAAGCCCAAACCCTGAAAAACAGCCCCAGACCATTAATCCCTCCTCCACCAAACTTCACAGTAGGCACTATGCATTCTGGTAGGTAGTGTTCTCCTGGCACCTGCCAAACCCAGATTCGTCCATCAGACTGCCAGATAGTGAAGCGTGATTCATCACTCCAAAGAACACGTTTCCACTGCTCCAGAGTCCAGTTGTGGCGTGCTTTACAACACTCCGGCCGATGTTTGGCATTGCGCACGGTGATGTGAGGCTTGCGTGCAGCTGCTCGGCCATGGAAACCCATTTCATGAAGCTCCTGACACACAGTTCTTGTGCTGATGTTGCTTCCAGAGGCAGTTTGGAACTCTGTAGTGAGTGCTGCAACAGATGATTGGCAATTTTTGCGCGCTACACGCTTCAGCACTCGTTGGCCCAGCTCTGTGAGATTGCGTGGTCTACCACTTCGTGGCTGAGCTGTTGTTGCTCCTAGGTGCTTCCACTTCACAATAATAGCACTTCCAGTTGACCGGGGCACATCTAGTAGGGCAGAAATTTCACTGATTTGTGGCAAAGGTGGCATCCTATGACAGTGCCATGTTTAAAGTCACTGAGCTCTTTACGACCCATTCTAAATTCTAAATGTTTGTCTGTGGAGATTTCATGGCTATGTGCTGGATTTTATGCACCTGTTAGCAATGGGTGTAGCTGAAACACCTGAACTCAATAAATAGTAGGGGTGTCCACTGACTTTTGGCCATATAGTGTACGTTCTGTGTACAAAATTAAAAGTGGATCTGCTGAAATATGTGGAAAGCAGATTGAAAATGAGACCAACCTGTGTTGCATTCAAAATCAGGTTCTAAGCCTTGGAGTAGTGCCAATTCCTTTCCTGCGTAGTAGTAGACCAAGAACATTAGCCTGTTTTATGTGGCCATGATTATTGATTTACAACAATTCAAATCAATTTTGTTGGAGGAAATAGATTCTCATTTGTAGAGTAATTAAACTCACCTGCAACAGGTTGCAGGTGCCCACATGGTATAAATGAACCAATTATCCATTTTAAAGTGATAAAAACAGTCTGTTCTGCTTCCCTGGTCGTCTTTGAAAATGGTGAAGAGAAAATAGCTGTCTGAGGATGTCACAAAGACCATCTTTAAAGACACTGGGGTTCCTGTTTCCAGTTCACAATGTTATTAAGAATTTGCTGCTCATGGAATTGTTAAGAATCTTCCAGGATCTGATGGTAATAGGAAAATTGATCTCGGGTGGTGCGAGCCATTGAAAAAACACCATTAGACATCCAGAGATCTCAAGGCTGACCTGGAGAGGTCTGCGGTAATGGTTTCAGCCTGTACCAGAAGACCACACTGCTGAAAGAGAAACACAAGATGTGCTACCCAGTGTATTTTCAATGATGAGCAATTTTATTAACAGTAACTATAACTACTGACATAGAGGACTAAGTAGCCAGTGGAGGACAACGTGGTTCTTTACCCTTGTAAACGTAAACTCTTGTTAATTACACCCAACCAAACAGCCCTTATGACTCATCAAAAAGGACCCAACCCACCGCTGTAGACAAACTTATGTCTGCTACGACACCTATTCCTTCAACAGAATGTGGTAGTGTGACCATAGCATGACCGTCATACATAGGGCCAGGACAAGAGTCATCTCCAAAGGCAAATAAAAATGGTCCATGGCAAGCCAAACACATTGCTCCAGCAAGGTGCACTGATGATGAAGTGAACGCATCACCAGCAGTCTAGTAGTTGTTGCCTGGCAGCCCAGTAGTCCAGCAGCAGTGACCAGCTTGCAAACTTAAGCAACTGGCAAGTCAGTAGAAATGCTCACAAGGGGGGAAAAAAACACAGCAGAGGAAAGAGGTTGAATAAATTCAGGTCCATAATAGGGTTGGGCTGTATATTTTTCTTCATATCATGATGTAGTCTTTTTTTACTGGAATATACAATTTTATCACAATATTGTGAAAATAACGTCCCAGGAATGCAAGTTTGTTGTTGTATAGATGGCAAATTCCTGCTACGTTGTCCCCCACCAGTAGGTGGCAGCGCCTGATAATGGAATACTGCCTGGGCTGTTGCCCTCACGCAAGCCATTTTCTCTCATGCCTGACTGCCCCATATCTTTAGTTGTGAATTCTGGTCAAATTATTGGACTTCAGGCATAATGACCTAATGTTCTATTTTGTCACCAAAACACATTTGCAACTCTGTTGTGATTATTTTCAGTGATTGGGACCGAATGTCAGCCTATGCTAAAATTCACCAACTCCAACACTGGCCTGAGTGCACATAGCCTGATATAGTCACCACCATGGTGGCGATAAATTTTGAATAAAAATTACTTAAATTCATCAACAATTGACACAGCATAACTCTGAGTCATCCCCAATGAGAATAGAAAAATAGTTAAATAAATAAAATTATTAGTGCAAGATCACACAGAAGGTTCAAGGAATTTGCTCTTTCCAGATGTGATGGAAATATGCCAGGTAAGTCTAAACGTGCCCAAATATAATGGGGCTCTGGCTGAGTAGTCTTAAAACTTGAACACAAAACATATATAAAAGATTTAAAACAGGCTGCTATACCTCTGTTTCTAGCCCCCCAAAAAGCATGTTGCCTTTGTCCAGCTTATGCTGTGTGTAAATAGACAGCCCTCGTTGCACATTAGAATCTTTGTGTGACTTGTCATCAGTGAAAGTGCTCTACAGTTTATCATTTTTTTCCCCATCCTCTGTGCCTTTTTTCATACAAAAGGTTGCATACAACTTGGTCCTAATCAACTCAATAACCAACATTTTCTCTTTTGCACAAGCAAACATCAAACATCTGAAATGTAGGACCATTGTTGATTTTTTTGGGTACCTGGGTTGAGCAAGAAGAATTCGCCCTCTTTTGCGCATTGCAGTGTTCACTGCTTGTGTAAAGGTCTGTCGGCATTTTACTGTATAGTTGCTGTAGTGTGTGATGAACTTCTCTCTTTTGCCATTGATGGCGAAGAGGCTCCTTCTTCACTGCACAAATGATGGCTTAACAGGTGTTGAAATGCAGGATGTTGAAAATGAATGTGCAAAGTCCATGTCCATCCTTGGGTGTGTGGTCAGTAGACCATACAGGCTTGCATGACGTCAATCTGTGGTCGCCCAATCTGTTTGCAACACAAGGGTCCCACTGTAAGAGAGACTTTGTGAGGTACTGCACTACAGTGGAGCCCTCAGCACTTTCCTTCAGGTGGTGCACCACCTGCTCCTGTCCTCCATGTCCCCTATTTTCAGGTACTGCAGCGCTGCTACATGATTTTCTCTGTGCGCAGATTCATCACAATAAATATAATTATAATTCTTTATAATTCACAGAATGTGCAAAATAATTGAGGGGGTTGAATACTTTGTGGCAACTGTAGAGTTAATGACTTTAAATTGAACGTAACTTTCTAGTTTTTGTGATTATATTGTAAGAACAATATCTATGCTTCTCATGGCATTCTAATCCACTTGTAATGCATCACAATGCACTTCAAAGTTTTACTGACAAGTCACCTCAACCAGCAGCTCTTCTCACCACCACCTGCAGCTTCACCTGCTGCCGCCTCAGTACCACACTTATGGCCTCTGATGTTTGACAGCCGAGTAAACCTTTTCCCACAAACACTGCAACTGTACGGTTTCTCTCCTGTGTGGATTCTCAGGTGTGTTTTCAGATTACATTTCTGAACAAAACTTTTACCGCAGACTGAGCAACTAAAGGGTCTCTCCCCAGTGTGACTTCTCATATGGGTAATCAATGCCCCTCTCTGACTAAAACTTTTGTTGCAAACCGAGCAGCTGAAAGGCTTTTCCCCAGTATGATTTCTCATGTGCGTACCCAATGTTCCACTCTGGCTAAATCTTTTTCCACAGACTGAGCAACTAAAGGGTTTCTCCATTGTATGACTTCTCATGTGTGTAACTACTGTTCCTCTCTGGGTAAATCTTTTTCCACACACTGAACAACCAAAAGGTTTCTCCCCTGTATGGAGTTTCATGTGTCTCTGCAAATGCCCCTTTAGGCCAAATCCTTTACCGCAAACTGTACAGCCAAATGGTTTCTCCCCTGTATGACTGGTCATATGTCTTTCCAGAATTCCCTTGTAGCCAAATCTTTTACCACAAACTGAGCAACTAAAGGGCAAGTCCCCTGTATGGTTTTTCATGTGTACCTGTACATTTCTCTTCTGATGAAATCCTTTACCACAAACTGGGCAACTAAATGGTTTATGCTCTGAATGATTTATTGTGTGTCTGTTTAGATGTTCCGCCAAACTAAAGGTTTTACCACAAATTGTGCAACTAAAGGGCCCTTCCCCCATGTCCAATGCATCTAAACCTGCATGAGGTTCATTAGTCTCCTTCCAATCCTCATCACTGTCTTCAGTCTCAATTTCAGAAAAGTCTGAAGAGAGGAGCTGGCCATCATTAGGTTTTTCTAAATCATCTGCTGGATCTAAGGCATTGGCTGATTCTGATACTCCACAGTCCTCTCCGTCAGCTTCTGTTTTCATCTGTTCAGTTGAGGTGCTGGCTAGAGGCTCTGCCTCTCTGTTCTGCTCAGTTTGTGTTTGAGTATGCTGTGAAGGCTCGGGTTTCTCGTCATCATTTTCACTCTTCACAGGGACTGGACTGAATGGGAACTTGATGATATCAGCCTCCTCCAGCCCTTGAAGCTGTTCTCCCTCCTGAGTGGTCCAGAGTTCCTCCTGTTCCTCTTTAATGTGTCTGAGTTCTGAGTCCTTCTGGTCCAGACTGGGGCTCCACTCCTGCTGCTCATGGGGAACCTCCACTTTACAGACAAGGAGCTGTGGAGAATCTAATGGACAGGGCAAAATAACAATAATAGTATAACCAGTTATCTTCAGCCTGTTTCTGATTTTAGAATCATTTCACAATTTTGCCTTCAACCCTGCCTTCAGTCGGACAAGAGCCCAAGAGCATCTCTGCCAGGTTAACAGGATTCTAAAATAGTATGTTGAAAATTACATCTACATTACATTTACATTACATTACAGTCATTTAGTAGACGCTTTTATCCAAAGCGACTTACAAAGGTGATAATCTATTCTCTATTCATATTGGTTTCAAAGCATAACTTGGGCATTTCCTGTTTATCCATCACTTAGGTGGGCTGCAAGTGATTTTAGCCACCACCCAAATGAAAATCGCCAAAAACTTACCAAGACGCACATCTGGCATCATTAAAAAAAGTTGATCTTCTTTATTGTGATACAATTTCTTTTGGGTGGTCCAATTTAAACTCAGCACACGTTCGCTTGCAGTGACACCTAACAACACCCGTTATTTGCAAACCATGCAGAGTGCCAAGGGGGCGTCAACACTCCCCATGGGCTATGGAAGGCTGTCAGGACCATGGACAGCGACCATTCACAGGCTCAATATTACCATGCATAGCTGCTGTGGCGCTGGAATGACACATACGATATCACATCACCAATTGACCTACTCTGCTGCATATATGCGTCTATAGTGTATCATAGCATATCATAGTGTCTCCCTAGCCAGAGCATGTAGACACTTCTCAGCCTGCCAATCCAAGGGCTTGGTGAGGTAAACAGCCGATGGGCATAATAATATTACATTTTGCTGGTGAATGTTTGAACTGAATATTGGTTATGTTTTGGCAGATTTGGCAGGTTTTTGTTCAAGAGGAGTCTACAGACGGACTGACCATCTGAAACCACACATTGGGAGTGAACAAAGATGCTGATCTTCTCACCCATCTCTTGTGTGTCTACACAGAGTGCTACCAGAGACTGAGCCGTTTTACCCAAATGAACTGTGCCCTGATCTGGGAAGAGCCATAGTTATTTTTGAACCCCTTTCCCATTTTTCAAGAATCTAATAAATATTGTTGGAACATTTGGAGATTTTATAGATTTATTTCACTATTATATCTGCTTGAAATAAAGGGAGACACCTTGCGGTAAACAATGCATTCTAGGAATGCATTAAACATTATATAATATACAATTATAATTGAATCCTTCACTGAATCATATAGAGCATTTGTTCAACTACTGCATAATAATAACATGGTTTATCTAAATCATATTTGTGGCACTCAAATAGTCTGTGTGATTGTTCAAAGCTGGTTGGTGAAAATCAGCCATATACGCCATATATGGCATTTCAGTAGTGGCTTATTCTGACTGACTTGACCTCAGGAAGTAGGGTTCCCATTATATAGCCTTTGGGAACGACTGTGCAACTGGAAAAGGTTAAAATACACTTTTGTAAGATAGTAGTCACCCTTCCAAGTTGTCTGGTCTAACTTGGGTATTTGAGAATTACTTAGTTAGTTTTTGGCAACCTTGTATTTACGACATCTTGCTTGGGCCTATATTGCTATTCATTTATGCTGAGGAAAGGATATTTTGCAGACAAAAGAGCAACGGTTTGTTGTATTGATTCCATAGTGTATTTTTTAAAAGATTTTTGTTACTCTGTACACCCTATCACGTAACTATCCTTTTTTTCTCTTCTTCCCATGAGTAACAAATGTTACGTTTTATTTTGAAGACAAAGCCACCCTACTTCCGGTCGTATTCTCGCCATCTCGAGCTAACTCTTAGCCACTCCATAATAATGAATATGAACAGAAAATGGATTCTGCCTCTTCTATTCAATCACTTACTGTAAAAGTATTTGTAAAATAACAAAAATAGGGTAAAATTGGAGTTTTTAAACGGCATAAATTGAGTTATTATACTCTAGATACTTAATATACAAACCTGCTTTGTTTATCTGGATCTCAGGCCTCAGAGCAAGCAACCTCCGCTGGCGATTCATCTCCACTTCGTATTCCTCTACTGTTTCTTCAATCAGCCCAAATGTCTCTTCAACAGCCGCAGTTAGTCGCTGGTTGACCAACACTCTCAGCATTTGGACTCTGGACATTTTCAGACTATGACAGGAGAACAGGTCTTTACTACCTGATGTCACAGCTAGACCAGTGTCAAGTCAGCAAGAATTAAAATAACCTACGTTCGGTCAAAACCTTCAAAATAAACCCCTCTGACGACTAAATGTTGCAACGCTTTTGAAGAATACAAATGACCCAAGTGAAAATAAAGAATATATTGAGGGAGGAATCTGTAGTTTTTTCCAAGATGTCATGTCATATCATAGCCATAAAGACCTATGCAAGATGGCATATATACAGTACCTTCAGAAACCCCTTGACCTTTTTTGCATTTATGGTGTTGCAGTCTGAATTCAAAATTGTTTTTTGTCAACAATCTACACAAAATACCCTATAATGACAAAGTAAAATCATGTTTTTAGATTTGTTTCCAAATGTATTGGTAATGACATCAAGAAACATTTAATTTAAATAAGTATTAAACCACCTTAGTCAATACTTTGTAGAAGCACCTGAATGAGTGAATATAGCTTCATATCTTCTTGGATACATTTGCATCAGCTTGACACAACTGGAGTTTGGGAATTCCTCCCAGTCTTGCTTGCAGAAGCTCAGCTTTCTTCGTCATTCCACAGATTTTCAATGACATTCAGGTTAGGGTTTTGGCTGCGCCACTCAAAGATTTTCACATTCTGGTTCTGAAGCCATTCCAGTGTTGATTTGGTTAGATGTTTAGAGTTCGGGTCATTGTCCTGTTGGAACATAAATCATCATCCCAATCTAAGATTGCATAAAAAGATTATGATCATGACCTATTGTCAACAGCAGACCTGATAAAATACTAACACCAGAGCTTCTTGGATAGCTTTACCTGGAAAGCCCTAAAAGAAACGTGCCACACAGCAGAACTAGGTCAGCACAGTTAATGGAAATAGATCATTATAGCTCTGAGGATGTGTGTGCATGTGTATGTGTCTGTACATGGTTAGGTGTGTGTGGGTGAGTATGAGTTTAGTGTGTATATGTGTTGTGCAATTTGGCTGGAATGTTGTGTGGTTGTGGATGTGTTTTGATGCTTCCTGGTGTTCTCTTTTATTTTGAGCAGAGCTGTGGTCAAGATCGCCTTTGTTTAGTTCGAGTCAACGCCAAGATCAGGTCCAGTCGAACTCAAGTCAAGACCTGGCCCAACAAGGTCAAGACCAGGACCAAAACAGGCACAAGGAGTTTCTTAAGGATCAAGAGAGAAGTAGATCTATCTGCAGGAGCTCTGTACTATACCCTTCAACCTCCAACTATTTAACTAAGGACCATTACATACTATACACAGGTGTAATCTCTTAAAATTGTTTGTAGTGTGAGAAAGTAACGAAAGGTGTACCAGGTGGAGAAAAATGCACTTTTGAAATGTTTTAGCAGGAAAAAGTCAAGTCAACATCCAGTCGTGGTCGAGACCAAGACAAGTCAGGGTCAAAATAGCCACAAGACTGCAAATAAAAAAAATGCAAACAAAACTTTGGTTATGAAGAAAAAGCAGGAAATATAGGATGAGAAAAAAGGATTTTTGCCAATATTGTGCAGCCTAAACCAGCACTATGTGTGCTAAAATGAAAGGGTTGCCAACAATTGGGTAGACAAATAGTGGGTAAAAAAATGACGTGAATTAATTTAATTCCAGCATTCGAACAAACCAGGCCAAGCCAAAGACACATGCCAAAACTGCTAGGAACAATCCATGCTTATCTGAGTAAGTGAGACTTTTCATGTTTCAGGCAGAACTAAGGAAGGTCACATTGACCAGCTCACAGCGTTTTAACAAAATAAACAGTTTATTTTTGAATGTGAAGTTTCAGCCAGACCCAGCCCACCGTGAACGTGCATTGCCTTACTACCTCTGCTAGCCCATCATCAAAATGTGTTCTTTTTTAGGTTTTTATTTTCTGAGGAGAGTGGGAATATTGAGGCAAATAGAGAGCCAGACGCTGTACAGACATTGACCGAGCCGTGAATCAAACCCCTGGTAGGGTAAAATAGATGGGGGTTTGTGGTCCAAGGGTCCACTGGCTATGTTGTCAGTTCTGACAAAGTAGCTTCCTAGACTCTTGTGTTAGCATAGGTTAAAGTTTGGCTGCCTTACATGCCACACAGTATCTAAGAGAGATTAATAATCAATACCTTGAACCGCAACACAGGTTGATGCTCCAAGTTTGTTTCTTAGGGCCTCATCTCAAATTCGGTCTAAAGATATTCAAGGATCTGTTTCTGTAGGATGAAGCCATTTATTAAGAGTATCATTTTGAGATGATGACAAACTTTTTCAGGTTTGTAATACTAGAGTGAGTCTTATACTTACCATAGCCCCAGGATTGAAAAGGAAGAAATATTCCCATTGGTTTCTATGGATTTTCAGAATAGGACTTTGGTACGTTGCCCATGTGACAATGCGACCTGGAAAAACCTCAATACGACTACAGCCTGTTAGTAGCCTGTTGTAATGTTGATGAATAAAATCACAAAATGTGATCATGTGCGTAAAATATGGTACCTCTCTGGATTGGTATCATCCACCCCAGTGTCTTGCTCAGGGGCACTTCAGCAGGGCGGATGATTCTCAACATAGAGGTCATAACAACCTGGAGCTGAACAAGCTCAAAGCTGTGGAGATGACAGTGGACTTCAGGAGGAGCCCCCCAATACTGCCCCCCCTCACCATACTCAACAGCACTGTGTCTGAAGTGGACGTCCAACATAGACACACTCATCAAAAAGGCCCAGCAGAGGTTATACTTCCTGCACCTGCCTCAGGAGCTGCTGATCCAGTTCTACTCTGCAATCATCCAGTCTGTTCTCTGCACTTCCATCACTGTCTGGTTTGGGTCGGCCACCAAACAGGACAGGAACAGACTAAAACGGACAATCAGGACTGCAGAGAAAATCATCGGTGCCAACCTGCCCTCCATTCAGGACTTATACATCTCCAGGGTTAGGAAATGGGCAGGAAACATCACTGCAGACCCATCACACCCTGGACACAACCTGTTCCAACTCCTCCCCTCTGGTAGGCGCTACAGATCACTGTACGCCAAAACAACCAGACACAAGAACAGCTTCTTCCCACAGGCCGTCACTCTGATGAACACTTAACCAATCATACAGTGTCAGAAACAATCCCTGTGCAATAACCCTGTAACACCAAACATCCACTGTACCTATTTATTCTTGATTATGTTTGTAGTTTTTTAACAGTTTTTTAATACATCATCATTGTCAATACAATCTTAGCACGCTGTAAATACTGTATATACTGTATACATTCATATCCATCATATCCATCTACCTCATGTATATAAAGTAACCTGTACATAACCATCCCATATTTATTCCAGCATCAT
>OOFE01001510.1:22072-32500 GCA_900323365.1 Monocentris japonica | reverse complement strand
TCCCTTCTGTGTGAATTTCCGTTGCCCGATGAATGAAAAATGACGACAAATGTTTCATCTTGATTTTATTGTTCAGGATATTAAATTATCACGCCAAGCTACCATAAAACATGGCAACCTTGGCAACATAAAAAAACAATACTGTTTCTCTGTTCACTAACCACTGAGGCTTTCGGCAGGCCCTGAAAACGTCTTAGAATGTCTTAAATTATGTTATCTAAACTGAAGGCCTGAAATGGTCTTTAATACAGTTAAATACAGCATTTTAAATCTAGTTTTAGAGGTCTTAAAAATATTACGGTGTCTTGGTTCGGTGTCGTCCAATGAGAAATCACCCCAGTCACGCAGATCTATATTCTGATAAGTCTACAGTTGTTTTCATTTTGATGGTTTTTTTATTCAGTTGTGACATTGGCCTCATCTTTCAGTCTAACTGGCATTAAAACAATCTTTGACTTGCACCTTGCTTCCACTCTGTCACAGAGGACACCTGGTGGCGGATAGCTGTGTTCGCTCTAGATAAGGTAGTTCTTGTACAGACAGACTGCCAGAGTTCAACAGCTGTTGAATGCTCAATAATGTCTTGTAGTCATTACTTGTGATTTATAGCAGTTGTGATTGCCAGCTAGTGTCTGGTCTCATGGTTTACCCTGGTACCAAATCTATACCTTTCTACTGTGTTGGCTTAGCGCATCGATTTACAAACCGCTGTTTACACAGCGCTGTGTGCAGCAAACTGTCGGGTGACAGATTGTTTTTCCATTCAGCTCAGCCCATTATAAGAGAGAACATTAACCCCAAAAATGATTCTGGTAAAGCACTGATGCCTGGTGTTCATTGCTCAATATTTCTACAATTCAGATGATTCTGTCAAACATCATTATTTTGAAAGCAAGGGGCTTGAGGTATCTAACAGATATTTATAGACAGCAGTCATTTTACACTGCAATAGATGTTTATCTCAACAAGTCATTTAGTCTAATATTGAGTCTCAAAAATGTGTTTTTGTTTAAACAAGTGAAAGAAAAATCTATCTGCCAATGTGATGAGATAATTTCACTTCCATTTCCAATGCGTTTTCACCTGTTGTGAAAATTTGAAACAAGCAACACCATCTCAAAATAAGACAGATCACTCCAAGAGCATCAAGTAAAATTATCATTTTATTTCCATCATTTGTTATGAGCAAAATCTGATTTTAAGGCTCAGTACTAAATGTCTCTATCTCCTCTCCCCAGATCTACCTATGGAGTACAATCCCTCGGACCATCCCCGGGCCAGCACCATCTTCCTCAGCAAGTCACAGACTGACGGTGAGTGCTGATCGGTGATTTCATCCTCAACAGTTTGCATTGCTCCTAAAGCTAGTTTATAAACTCTGGATTAAACCCCAGGATTTGCAAAAAGATTCTCTGCGCGTTAAGATCACATCTATATAGGACTGTTGAGAAAGTGACATGTGGTGTTACTCCATGGTAAAGCAGAGCTGTAAAATTAGTTGTTGTATATTGCAATTTTAGTGACCACAGTTAATAATCCTTTATATTGTAGTGTAAAAGTCCTGTCCTCATTTAATAAACATTAGTTTGACATTACTTACTATAATGTATACTATGAATTTATAGTTATAGAGATCGATGTCACACTCAAAAGGTGGGTAAACTGAGTTTATGTGGGTTAGCCCTCCACTGCATCCCTGATCACAATACATTTGCACATCGGAACATTTTGTTTTATTTAGTTTGCTGCTGTAGTTGAAAATAGTCAAGATGTTGATATGAGATGGCATGTAAAATCACCAAAACTAGTTATTGTGATCAGTCATGATGACAGTATCTACTAAAATAACTGTGAATTTTATCTGTAATCATGCAGGCCCACAGAAAAGTGTAGATTACCAATGAGACCTCTTTTGCAAACGGTTACAGTTTCACCACAGTGCCGATTGAGCTCAAAACTGTGGCTGCAAGGGCAAATGACTGCTGTTGACAGACTGCAAGAAGAGAGCATGAGGCAGGTCCCGCATCAAGCCATAACACAGCCTGAGAAAAAAACAGTTCCAACATATCATCTGTTCACTTGGGGGAAAAAAAATCTGCTTTGCAGGGATTTCAAACGTGGAACTACAGAAACATACCATTGAGCAACATCCTTTCATCCTCCACAAAGGCTCTGCAGGCACCAATGAAAGTTTTAAACCGACTGGCTATGTGTCAGATTCGTTGAGGCACACTGTGATGTTTTGATCATCCCGCCTGTCTGTTATCAGGCAGAGTAAATGATGTTGCAGCAGCCAGGACTGCTCAGTGTGACAGCAATAACACATTTGAATCAAGCAAAATGGTTATGAAGTATAAAGTATATATTACTTTTCACTTAAGACGTAATCTCTTTACTGGGATGATAAGTGGCTTAATATTGTTACATCAGAATAGCGAGTTCCCGAGGAGCTTGTAGCCTGAAGGCTGAGGTATTAATCTGCTCTTTTATTAGCCTCATCAAACTGCTGGTTCTTATCTACCGACGTGGACTAATTTGTTGGTACCCTTCCACGAAAAAAGAAGAACCCACAATTTTCTCTGAAATAACTTGAAACTGACAAAAGTAATTGGCATCCATCATTGTTTATTCCATATTTAATAGAAATCAGACTTTGCTTTTGATTTTTGATTCAACAGAATATTTTAAATAATAAAACAAATGAAAATGGCATGGACAAAAATGATGGGACCCATAACCTAATATTTTGTTGCACAACCTTTAGAGGCAATCACTGCAATCAAGCGATTTCTGTAGCTCTCAATGAGACGTCTGCACCTGTCAACAGGTAGTAGATCAGGGCTCATAGAAGGCCACTTCAGAATAGTCCAATGTTTTGTTCTTATCCATTCTTGGGTGCTTTTAGCTGTGTGTTTGGGTCATTATCCTGTTGGAGGACCCATGACCTGCGACTGAGACAGAGCTCTCTGACACTGGGCAGTACCTTTCGCTCCAGAATGCCTTGATACTCTTGAGATTTCATTGTGCCCTGCACAGATTCAAGGCACCCCGTGCCAGACGCAGCAAAGCAGCCCCAAAACATAACCAAGCCTCCTCCATGTTTCACAGTAGGTATGGTGTTCTTGTCTTTGAACGCTTCATTTTTTCGTCTGTGAACATAGAGCTGATGTGACTTGCCAAAAAGCTCCAGTTTTGACTCCCAGAAGCATTGTGGCTTGTCACTATGTCTGGCTTTTTTATGTTTTTCTTTCAAAAGTGGAGTCCACCTGGGTCTTCTTCCATGTAGCCCACTGTCGCTCAAAAAACGACGGATGGTGTGATCAGACACTGATGTACCTTGACCTTGGAGTTCAGCTTGTACCTCTTTGGAAGTTGTCCATTCGCTCTACCATTCGCACCTTCTGTTCAATCTGAGGTCGATTTTTCTCTTGCGGCCGCGTCCAGGGAGGCTGGCTACAGTCCCATGGACTGCTTGGAGATGGTCTTATAGCCTTTACCTTTAACATGCTTGTCTATAATTTTCTTTCTGATCTCCTCAGACAACTCTCTCCTTTGGTTTCTCTGGTCCATGTTCAGAGTGGTGCACAAGATGATACCAAAACAGATGATACCTACTTTTCTCCATTTAAAGAGGCTGAATGTCTGATTCTAAGATTGAAGGCATGTATGATACCAATTAAAGAAAACAGTAGGTTTGAAATATCACTATAATCCAATTATTTATAATCTTTTCTAAGGGGTACCAACAAATCTGTCCAGGCCATTTGAGAATATCTTTGTAGAATAAGCAATAATTTATCTCTTTTCACAGTTTCTTTGCTTTACTCTTTGACATACCAAAGGCATGCAGGTGTACATGAGAAAATTGCTTTTAATTCCATCACTTTTCAGGAGGAAATGAGCTGTAAGGGTACCAACAAATTTGTCCTGTCTGCTGACCTAGTTTCAGAACATATGTACATACATAGCAATACAGGAATTTCTGGTCATGTACCAATGTCAATACTAGGGGAGAAAAATTAACAATACCTGATTCTGACACTGAAAACGTGGAAGATACTGTAGACAGCTATCCCTCGTATTTGTCTCCCAAAAGAGTAATTGACACAAAGCTACATTAAAGGCTAATTGCTGCTAAAATTGATTACTTAACATAAAGTGCCCTCATAAGACCCACATAGAACTCTAAAAAACATTTTATCAAACAATAATATGTGGAAAGCATTTCCCTCATGTATATAATTTCAGGACTTTTCATTCACTTAACCAGTAAGAGTCATAAGAAGTGCTTGTATGCATCAGAATTTCAGCATTATTTCGATTTTTCCACACACAGAAATTTTCGTTGTGTATACCTGTGTGTTGTAAACAAGCATAGAGACAGTTTGGATTCTGTGTTTTTCAGTTCCTGTGCCCAACAAGAGAGGTGAGTGTGTGTGTGTGTGTGTGTGTGTGATCTTGGTAGGCGGGTTGGCCTGCTACCCGTGTGTTTGGGCTGAACACTGTTTAGGGAATGGCCCTGTCACGTAGTCTCAAGCTGCGTTGTATTCTTGTACTCAAGCTGTACTGTCTTCTGTCAGCAGGTGATGTGCCTTTGCTGTCGAGCTGCTGATATGACTCTGTGCACGCGTGTGTGAGACGCACCATTATGACTAGGGCTGCATAACATTGATACAAAAAATCATATTTTGTTTTGTTTTTTTTACTGAAATTTTCATATGAATTGTGAAACACGAGGACACAGTTTTTTCAACATATTTTCGTTTGAAGTAGTGCCTGAAAAAACTCCTACCCCAACTTTCTCGTTGATTTCTAGGCCAGGGATTTGACAAGGGCACCACAATACCTTATTTAGGAGGCTGTCTGAAACATAAGTCCTGATAAGTAAAAAAAACTGCAGCTTCTTTTCTTTATTCTTCTTTTCTTGATATCGAAATCAGCACGGTCATTATTGCGATATTTTTTGTGCAGCCCTAATTATGACAAACGAGACTGCTGCTTTTTGCTAGAAAGCAGTGCACGCAGTCACAACTGTTCAGGGGGAAAAAGGTGTGAGTGTGTGTTAGTGAGAGACAGACAATATTGGGCTGAGAGGTGGCAGACAGCTCACTACGTCACTGTGTGTGTGTGTGTGTGTGTGTGTGTGTGTGTGTGTGTGTGTGTGTGATGCTGCGCTCTGCGTCTGCTCCAGTTTGCTTTGCCAGCGATCCTTTCTCCCTTGTGTGTTCTCCTGCGTCAAAGCGAGCATACAAACATACACGCATGACACACTTGCATGCGCACACACACACACACACACACACACACACACACAGCTTTGTGTCAGGCAGTGGCTGTTACCATACTTGGCATGTAACCACAGGGCACCGAGTGAAATGAGCTCAATTTCTGTGGGTGAATCTAAAACTAACAAATCAAGTCCATTAAGCAGACTTATCAATTCAAATGGATTTTTTTTATGAGCAGAATTAAATAGAAACAAACTCAGATGACAATTTCCACTTGAAAGAATCAGTACACTTGATTTGCTGTAGCTTTGACTCATGTTCCCACTCGCCAAAACAATTTCTGTTTCACCATATACTAGCTCCCAGAGCGATAATATACTTCAGGACTTTCTTTCTTTTACTCAGTTGAAGATACCCTGGGTAAATGCTGCCCCCTGTCTGTGTGGATTGTGCATTGCACTGGTAATTGGCTTGCATTGTGTGTTGTTTCCTGGCAGCACTAACTCCTGTCTCCCCCCCACGTTTTCCTTTTCAGTACGTGAAAAACGGAAGAGTCTTTACATCAACCACGTGAGTATAATTTCTATACCATAGAGGGTGGGAAAGGCTTTGTGTAGTCTTCATAATAGGGTGTGGGTCACAGGAATGCCAAACTTCTGCTGATCATTATTAGGCTTCATGTTTGATGATTCCAATGTCTATAATTTACTTGATTATTATTTATGGGATTTTAATGCAGTACATTTGTGACTACTATGTTTGTGCAGATGGTAATTTTAGCGTCTTGTATTTTTTTGCAAGTTCACACACATTTCGGAGAATAAGGTAAATAAAGAATAAGTCCTCAAAATGACCCTCAAAAATCACTCAACCATTTCATTTTACAAATATTCCACATAGTAAAAATATATTGACATAGTAAGTCAATGTTATCAGCGTTTCTAGCAACAGACTCATCACCTCATAGTGTAGCTCATCTTTACCCATCACTCCCTCAGCATCCAGTCCACACTGTTTGCCTTGGTCTACCGTGACATATTAGACAGTCCCCACAGCATTTCACTGGAGCTTTCCTGTGACAGCTGCAACTGAAAGCTTGATTTTGTAGCAGGACTTTTGTGGAAATAAAAAGGGAAGGTCTGGTATGAGTTATGATATATCATACTAGGAGTTTTATGCAGTTAAAGTGCAGAAAGTGCAGAAACTGGTCAAAATTGCAGACCCTTGCAGTATTTATGGGGAACCAGGAAAAAAAAATGACAAGTTACTAATTCCTGGAGGGACCAATTAAAGGCTGAATAAATGTCTGTCTCTATTCCCTCTGATAGTCATTTAAAAAGATATGATCAGCACTTTGTCCTGCAGTTGAATGAGAGACGGAGTGCTTGACGAAATAGTAAAATGGCAAGTTGGGAAACAACTAGGTTTCAGTGACTTTTTTAATTAGGAGCAGAAAATGGGTAGGTTTCAGTGACTTTTTTAATTAGGAGCAGAAAATGGGTGCTCTAGAGGTGATAATAGCACTGGGTCAGTATATCATTTTGAATCAGATGAACCAGCAAGTTTTCTACTTAATGGTATTTTCTTTTTCTAAAGGTGCACTCCACTGTAAATGCCATTCCCTAAAACCGTGCCAGGTGTTGACAGAGGACAGGCAGGATTAGTTTCTGGGCTCACAGGTGCCCTACTTTCCATGGCTGTTAGCAGGTCTGTTGGCTTGCCCGAAGTATGACGGAAATAGAAGTTGACGTGTGTGTGTGTCTGTTTGTATGTACGTTTGTGCGCAAACTCCAGCATCATCAAGGCCCGGTGAGACGGAAGTACAGCTCATGTTCCACCATATTCCTTGATGACAGCACTGTCAGTCAGCCCAACCTCAAATACACCATCAAATGGTAACGAGCTCCATCAGTAGCCTATCTCACACTGAACAACCATGCCGAGCTAACCTCTCAGTGACATCCTCCCACATTCAATTTTGTCTTGGGTTTACAATAATTCATGATTGATTATTTAATGTAAGTGCTCTGTGAGACAAAATATGGTGGTTGGTAAAGACTATTTTACTCTGTCACTCTCAATTTGAAATGTATTTTGATGTCCTCTTTTTGTCTTTACAGTGTAGCCCTTGCAATATACTACCACATAAAGAACAGGTAAGATTGACCGTTCTCATCCATTCATTGATTCATTCCTCTCCATTACAATCCATTTATTGAAAGTACATCGTCCTACTCCATTCAGCCGTCCTGCATCAAATATCAACGTTGGTTGTTAGCAGATAAAGGGCTAACCTTTGCAGACAAAAATAGCCCCCTGTGGCCCCCCAAGGCTTAGAGTGAAATGTCAAGCTCTTTAGAGGCTGTGACATTCTGCCTGATGGCCCTCTCAGTAGGAGAGGCCTGAATGGATTGGGCTTCATTCTCCAGTGACTTCAAGTCAAGTTAAGTTTATTTATATAGCCCGTTATCACAAAACGAGGCTCAAAGGACTTAACAGGCCTAACTAGGTCAGGCTGATAGACAATCAGATTGATAACTGAATCAGTTATCAATCGATAATGACAAATACGTTGTTTGCAGTGTAGGGTAGCGGGCTGAAGTGCTGAAATAGCTTTATTCGTCATTTTCAATGTAGACTGGCATTTCCCCACTCTGTTTGTCATTGCAGGGAAGTCGATGGAAGAATGTTGTTAGATATTTTCGACGAGAAGCTCCATCCGCTGTCGGTAAGGCCTTTCCTGAACAGGACTCTGACTAACAGTAAATAAGCACACATGGGTCAAATAGTCAGGGTAACTGTCGATTAACCTTGGGAAACATACCTATGGTTGGCAGACGGACGTATTTATCATTATTCCACTTAACAGTTGGATGGTTTCATTCCAAAAATGTACCGTTTTGTCTAATGCTTATTACAAAAAATACAGATTAGTCTTCTAAAATGTTGCTAATTTGTAAGCAAAAGTCTCAATGAACAACTTCCACCAGATTTGTCTTTTCATGACATTAACAAAGGATTTCTCAGCTTGAAAAACATTTAATTTGTTAACATTCTTGCTAACCTTTATTTGTTCTAGAAGTCTGAGATTCCTACTGACTATGACAAGCACGACCCTGAGCAGAAGCAGATCTACCGCTTTGTCAGAACGCTGTTCAGCGCTGCACAGCTCACCGCTGAGTGTGCCATCGTCACACTGGTGAGTGTGAGAGTGTGAGAGTGTGTGTGTGTGTGTGTGTGTGTGTGTGTGTGTGTCAACAAACACATCATTTCACTGCCGACACCAGGGTGGAGTGTTGATACCTTATTCCCCCTTGCCCCCTCTAGTGTCATGGCCTGCCCCGTTGTCCTTTCCTTGCCAAGACTCATTTCTCTCATTTCCTCTTGTATCAATTGTTCCTCTTAAGACCCACTCTAGAAATAAACTTCAGGACCAGACTGTGTCCCTGGTGGCAAATTTTCATGGATAACTGTGCCTAGAGTGGCACTATTTCCTCAAACAACCAACCAGCCAATCAGTCAACCGACCAACCAAACACCCAGTCAGTCAGTCAACCAATCATTTGCAGTAAGATTATTACTTTCCCCGTGAAGAGTAATGAAACATATTACTATTTCAATTTGAGCTACCAATAAAAAAAATGCTTTCGTTATCACCCCCTGTAAATATCAGATTGAAGTTGAATCATCCCCATTTATTTTTGTCATAATTAGTTGTCTTCTTCCTTTAGCTGACGCAGGCTAAGCTAGCCTAGAACTGGAAAAAAAATTGGCAGAAACGATTGTTTTCAAGGTAAAATTACAGCTCCCAGGGAGTAATAAGTAAAGAAACAATAATACTTTATGAGTAGCAAGTACATTATTACTATCTTTTGAGAATTGAGCCCAACACTGTCAATTAAGTATCTAACCAGTGGGTGAATCAGTGCAACCACAACCCTACCAGAAAATATATCCAGCACATAAAAATGCATGTCGAAAAGTGAACAGATGCTCACAGTAGAGAGAAGAAGCTCTGAAAGTAAAACAAAAGTGCTGACAAAGGGAAGTCAGGTTCATCCCTTCAGTTGCACTTCTTCTCAGAATTACTTTGTTGTCAGTATTTCTGTCCCTGCAGCGAGGCCATGAGGCGTACTCTCTAGGTTTGAATCCAAGGTTCAGCTCTTTGCTCTTGTACTACATGCCTTATTACTGACAGACATCCTGTGGTGCTTGCCTGCATTAAGACCCTTGTACTCGTTACTCTCCATTTCTCTCTCATACTTCCTATATGAGGGTCCTTAAAAACGTCTGAAAATGAAATTATCTAAACATAAGGCCTTAAAAAGGTTTAAAATGTCTTAAATAGAGTAATGAGGGGTCTCATTTTCTCACCATGTTACGCAGGATTATTTTATTTCATTTTAAATTTTGATGCAGCTGTAAAACTAGGTAGTGGTATTGACAGATTGTTTACATCCAGGGATATTTAGTTGAGGTAGAGTTGGAAAGTAAGGCTTTGTTCTAATTGTTTTGACTTTTATTGGCTTTGGTTAAATGGTTAAATGTCCCTAAACATTTAATTTCCTGTTGTCTTTTTCCTGACACTGCTCATTTATAATTTCAAAACCTTCAATAACTATGTTCAGTCAAAAATAAAGTTTTTTGTTTCTTATTTCTTATTTTGGTCAATTTTAAATCCAATTCCAGGTAGCATTGCAAAGTTATAAATTAAACTTTTACCTGCAGATCAAGTTCAAGTAGGGTTTATTGTCATTTCAGCCATACATGTAGCACATACAGCCAAACGAAATGTCGTTCCTCACAGGACCAAGGTGCAAAAACATAGAACATACACTTACACAAAATACAACCAACATAATAAATAAAGAATAAAATATACAGGAGAAAACAATGTGCTGAGTAGAGGTGTCAGTATAAAGTGTCATGTGTAAAGTGTAAAGTGTCCCGTGCAGGGTGTGTGTGTGTGTGCACGTGTCTGTGTCAAGTAAGGCATGTATGTGTTCGGGGTAGCAGTGTTCAGGGTAACAGATACCCCCCCATCTCTCTCTATGTATTTATATATATATATTATACTATATATTATCCCTCTCCACTCATCAGAAACATCTCTGTCCAGAGTTTCTCTGGCTGTGTGCCTCTGGAGAATAGTGAGTGCAGCGCTAATATGGCTGGCCTGGTGGCCTAGTATTGGGTTGCT
>OOFE01001500.1:38072-45572 GCA_900323365.1 Monocentris japonica | reverse complement strand
TTTACCTGCAGTCATGTGACATGATCAGATACTGAACCTGCTCAAGGACTCAAACCAGCTAAATGACTAGAATAAAGCCCAGTCAGTTAACAAGTCAGTTCACATCCATCCAGTCTGTCTGTCTGTCAGTCTGTCATCCTGTCTGTCTGTCAGTCATCCTGTCTGTCTGTTTCTGTTTT
The DNA here is from genome assembly GCA_900323365.1 of Monocentris japonica. Lineage (NCBI taxonomy): Eukaryota > Metazoa > Chordata > Actinopteri > Trachichthyiformes > Monocentridae > Monocentris > Monocentris japonica. Next base: position 45,393 of record OOFE01001500.1, on the reverse strand, counting down.
CTGGGTATTTTGTGTGTTCAGTGGTCTGTGGGTGTTATTGGCCTAAAAACCAACCAGGTTATTTATAGTCTCTCTCTCTCTCTCTCTCTCTCTGTGTCTCTGTCTCTGTATTTCTCTGTCTATCTCTCTCTCTGTCTGTCTGTCTCTCTCTGTGTCTCTGTCTCTCTCTCTCTCTGTTTCTTCTCTGTGTCTCTGTCTCTCTCTCTCTGTCTGTCTCTCTCTCTGTCTCTCTCTCTCTGTCTGTCTCTCTCTGTCTGTCTCTCTCTCTGTCTGAATGAAGTTTAAATTCTTTACATTCACTGATACTGACACTACTTCAGCTGGGGCGGGACGTCCAGTTGAGGGACCCTGCTGTCCTGTGGAAGAAGGATTGGACTCCAGCCTCTCACATTTGGATGGATCAACCATGGAGGTCAACTTTCAGCCCCGCCAGAATCAAAGCTCTGTCTTCAACAAAATGAAATGCTGTTTCTGTTGAGCATTCTGTAATGAAACCTCTCGTGTACTCTAAGTGACTGTCAGCTACATGATATTAGATGAGGGAGGAACACATGTCGCAAGCTGTCAACACTGGAAACATTAGACTTTTATTCTGAAAGGAAACACAAAAACAGTCAAACTGTCAACACTAGAAACATTAGACTTTTATTCTGAAAGGAAACAAAGAAAGTCAAACTGTCAACCAGAATTTCCATGTCAATACAAAAATATTCCATCTGTCCATCTGTGTCTTCAGACTAGGGCTGGGCGATATGACTTTAAAATGATATCACGATATTGTTTAGGTAGAATGACGAGATACGATAAATCTCGCTCAAATCAGACTTAGTTTTGCAAAATAACAAGTGGTCAGAATTTAACAAATCTATCAAATAACTCAATCAACCATTCAACACTGTAAAAAGCCGAACAGCTCGATATGAATTTCAGTCAAATTATATCTATCCTATCAGAGAACTTGATATATCGCCAAGCCCTACTTCAGACCCGTTTGTACATTCAGCTTCCTGTTTACATCACTTCCTGCTTTAGCAGAACATTGTTACATTGCACTTCAGACTGCAGCGTTGCTAGGATACAGTGGCTAACACACAGCTGATAGCTAGACAGGTTCGCTGACGTTAGCTGGATTTCCACCATTTTGTTGTGGTTTCATGCTGTATACATGTTGAGTTAGCTCTAGCTAGCTAGCTCTGGTTAACTGGTGGCTACTAGCCAGGTTGGACTGAAGCTATCTGTAGTGTTGCCTAGCAACCCAGCCTCCAGACCTTTACAACACATCTGAGTTTCTGGCAAACTGTGCTTCAAATTTACTGCAGTATAACCGTTGGATTCCCTTGAATACACAGTCAACGTTCTTTTCCCTTCCATCTCCTCCTGGACTTCCTGTCACATTTGCTTCATAACCTTTACCCCCCCCACAGAGAGAGAAAGAGTTTGGCCTGGTGATTCTCTATGTGAGCCATGTTGTCTCCACAGTCCTGACCATACAGTTACCTTTTGCTATAGTAACTGGTGACACAAAGAGGTGGGGCTTAGCAGAATTAGCAGGGTGGTATGGCTAGCCAGTTAGCTGTAGCCTGCTGTAACGCTACCAGGCTAGCTGTGTGTCAAACCTGGCCAAACTCTCTACACACTGTTTGCTACATAGGAGAGCACAGCAGTTACAACACACACACACACACACAGCAGTGGCAGCTACAACAGTTAGGGTAAGGGCACTGAGAGTGAAGGTGTTTTAAACCACTACAGCTGCAGGAACAAACAGGAAGTGCAGTCTTAGGTCTTCATCTCAGTCCTACATCAGTAACCATGACAACGGCTTTACTATAATTATCATCATTAAAATGCATAGCCACAAACTGTTAGAATAAAACCCTGAAATGTTTAGTGTTATTTTCCTTTGCCAGGACGCTGTCACATGGTGGGGGGACAAAATGGCTCTTTAGCATTATTAGCTTTCCTTATGAAACAAATGGGTGCCGTTAGCCACAAGCTAACAAGCATTCTAGCACTGCTAATGGGGTGTTTTTAAGATACTTTAGAGACAAATGTAGGGACAAGCTGACAAAGAAATAGAGCAAAGATTCCAAATATGTCCATCGACTGTTAGCATGAAGCTCCCTGCTGCAGTCATCCTGATGCTGCATTCAGGCCCTATAGGAATAATCATCCAACAATCTGGCGGTTAAAAGCAACAATATGGAAGTGTTCACGCGCTCAAACTGGTTTGAATCCATCAGACGCCAAGATTGTAGTTTTTTACATTTCAGCTTTTCCACTCTTAACAGCTGAGTGAACAGGTTTTCTAGTAGGAAGCTTGGATCTACTGTCTTTCCAATGTGAAGTGAATGCAGCATTTCTTCTCCTATTGGAAGACGCATTTTGCTGTCCGTCATAGACCTTGTAAGTCTGATGTAACTCAGCCTTGCCCAAATAAGGACTTCCTGATCTAATGCAATTGCTCTATGGGGAAAATGAAAGTTTTCACATGGTCCCTGTCCCTGTCTCAGTTTAACACAGGCCTTTCAAACCTTTACCTTTTACAATAATTTTGCTAACAACTCTCTGAGAAGGTGGGTTGCCAGATTTACACCACCATTTTTGGCTGAAGTGATTGCATACTTTTCAATTATTTGATTTTCTACATTGTTTTAAATATTGTTGTAGATAGCCTTGAAATGCTTCAACACAGAACACACACCGCTTCGGGGTGACGGTTGCTAAGCAACACACCATCTCAGACACAGATTACATCATTACCACCAGTGTTAGCTTGGTGTTAGCAAAATTATTGTTTCAAACGGTGACAGAATGTGTGCGAATGAGTGCCAGTGCCATTAGAGAGACAAATGTATGAAGGTAAAAACCTCAAAGTTTAAAAAGCCAGCATTAAACAGACTGACAGGGACCAGAAAACCACATTGATTTTCCCCATAGAGAAATCACTTTAGCTCAGGAGGTCCATATTTGAGCAAGACTGACAACATCACATGAGGTCTATGTTGAGTGTCAATCACAGCAACACAAATCTGCCCAACAACAGACGACCAGGCAGCCATGAGAACCCAGAGGTGTAAAGTGGAGAGTGACAGGAAAGGAGAGAGAGAATGTTACATGACAAAGGTTGTGACCTCTATCCATGGTCAGTTACTGTAACAGTCCATACAGCCACCCCGACCCCTGGTTACTGACTGGTTCACAAACTGGTATAGTGACTGGCTGACTGGTTAACAAACTGGTTTACTGACTGGCTAACTGGTTTACTGACTCGTATACTGACTGGTTTACTGACTGGCTGGCTGGTTAACAGACTGGTCGACCGGTTTACCGAGTGGCAGAATGGTATACTGACTAGTTGACTGGCTAACAGACTGATTTACTGACTGACTGACCTGAGCTGGTGCAAAAGAATCTTCCCCTTAGTGCAAAGCCCTGCCCACTTGACTAAAGAAATTGACAGATTTCAAATACAGGGTGTGAAACGTGACTTATAGCAACAACAGTAAACCCACTCTAGCTGTCCAGGTTTCTGACCAACCAGTGGGTTACTGGTTCAATTGGTTCCTGGTCTTTCCTCACCCAGACATTCAGACTGCTTTACCCAACAGAAACAGTCTGAGGTAGTTTCCCAAAACCATTTCAGCACCAGGACCCGAAGCATCGCACTTTACAGCAAAGCAGAACACATGCTAGCTGTTAATGTTGAGGACAAAATGACAACTTACTTGCTAACCAGCCATGCTGGACCCATTGTACCTCAATAGGTTGAGCAATGCACCAACACTGCCAGGGTTAGGGGTTCTATTTTCTAGTCTGTACCCAATAATACTGTTATACGCTGTTTTGCTGCTACCTAAATAGCGCTTGCTAGCTAGCTAACTGATGATATAATGTTATTAAAAGTAATAACAAAGCAATGAGAAATCCATGATTTGACTTTTCAAACCTTTGCAGCTGCAGACCACTACATAGATGCAATCAGTGGCTCTGGCCCCGCCCACAATTGGTCAGAATGGAGCGACCATCAACCAAGTAGCTTGTAGTGTGAACGCCTGGTTCACCAAACACCACCAGCAGATGTTAACTGAGCTGTGAAGGCCAGGAGAGTGCTGAGATGGCTCTGGGAAACAAATGGCTTAAATCACAACTACCAGCGAGCAGCAAAACCATCTAGCTCCATCTTAAAGAGACGACATGTAATTTTCAGTAATTTCACTTCACACTCAATATGAAGCCCCTCAAACTCCAGTTTTTGCTGTTTGTCATTTTTTTCTTGAAGGGAAGTTGCTGTGGTCCTCTGAGTGCCGAATCGATTCCATAACCCTGAGACCTATGGCACCAAATTGTACCGTAGTAAAAATGGATAGGTGTCAATGGGAACTTCACCCATGGTCCTCTCCATCCTTAAAAACTTGAAGATACCTGGTTTTCATCCAGCTGCAGTGACATTAGACTCTAGACGCTAAAGCCCAATGGATAATATTGACTAAAGTGCAGGTTCCTATCAGAGAGTCATGCTCAGCTCTCATGCTGTTGGGTCTACACTACTATCCAGGGATGGGCTCGATTCACTTTGAATTCAGTCAAGTCATAACAGAGAGAGAAACTGAAACTAATTTGCTTATTCCTCTGCTGTCACTATAAATCACTTCAGAAAAGAGCATCAGCTAAATCAGTGGTTCTCAACCTTTTTGGCTTGTGACCCTTAAAACTAAGTGATGCTTACCCGCTGAAAACTATTCAGTATTTCACAATATAAAAACATCATTTGTACAGTAGAACTATTTTTTTCCTAACCAATAAATCACCTTGTCATGTGACCCCCCATAATTAACCCACAACCCCCAAGTTGAGAACCACTGAGCTGAATGACACCGGTAATAACACATGTAAATTCTTGCCAGGCATGTTTTTCAGTATTTGATTTCTGGAGGTTGACTGAATTAAAGGTGAACTGAGCCCAGAGCTGAAGGCCAGACAATGAGAGGAAGGCATCAAGGTTTAACACAAGGATAGGATTCAACACTTTCAAAGTGTTTTCCTTTTTTTAGTCCATAGCACAAATTTATAAAAGTATAATTTTAGTCTAAACTAGTCTAATGAGTTTTTTTTCTGAAACTCAAATTGTCCTTAGGTACAAACTAGTTAGTTTCAGGCATCTTAAATCTTTTGAACACAGTGCAGTAGACTGATGCAGTAGGTCTTCATGTCAAGGTGATGGTCTCGTCTTTGAGTTGTTTCAGGGCTTAGACATCCTGAGGGTTGAAATGTTGGTGTTGAGTCATTAATCAGGCATTATGGCTGAAGGGATTGTGTTCAGAATACAGCAGGAAATAATAAAAAGAATGTGTGGAAAATACCATCCTGAAGACAGAAATTTGAAGAAGCCCAAATCCTTGGAACCGAATGCCTGTAAATCCTCCTTCCCTCCGCCGTCTTCATGTTGTTGTTTCCACAGTTTCCAAAATGGTTACTGGGTCGCCTCTGGATCCTTATGAAACTCTTATGGAGATTTGGGTAGCCTTACAAAGCCTTATGAAACCTTATATGGTCTAATGAAGCCTCGTGGAGCCTTATGAAGCATTATGCAGCCTTGGGAGGTTTAATGAATCCTTATGAAGCCTTCTGAAGTCTTATGGAACCTTATAAATCACGTATAAGGCCTTGAACTCCTAATGAATCCTTGGGAGGCTTTTACAAAGCACATATAGATCCTTGTGGGACTTATGAAGCCTTATAGGTCCTATGGAACATATGTAGGCTTATGGAGCCTTGTGAAATTTGATGAATCCTTTGGATGCTTTTACAAGCCCTTATGAGATTCTTATGAATCTCTTTTGTATGCTACTTGATACTTTTAGTGCAAGTTTGGCCAGAGGAAACAACTGTCATATTTGTCACATTTGTCACAAGGCCTTCTCAGGCCTCAGGCTGGCATTATGACTCCCTTATGACTTCTGTCTTGTTAAAACCTTAAACTTCAGACGACCCTCTGCCTCCATGTGATGTCATAGCTTATAATAAGCACTGATTCATTCATTTTGGTGAAGTAAAGTGACACAAGTGAAAGAAGCCCATAGTATATCCTATCACCACATCTAGGATATAGGTAAAACATGATTTAAATATGAAGGTCAAGTGAATCTCATAACTTTACTGAAATTTGTATCTTTCCCCGTGGCTGTGATTCAGACTTGATTTGTTTCACAAAATGACTGCAACATGGAATGTGGCCTGTGGTGTCCTCACCAGTAGGGGGCGCTATTCTCTATGTGTCCCCAGCTCTGCCACTCAGGGAAGATCCCAGCAGATGTCCTGGGGCTTCCAAAGCGATCAAACTCCATCTCCGACCTCCCCTCTTCTCCTTCCTCTCTCCGGATCTCCATCCTTGTGGTCCCGTTGGTGCTCCTGGTCAGGTTGCCGTCCAGGTCAGGCACTACCAGCCGGTAGTTGTTCCCGTGGTTGTTGTCCCAGAACGTCTGGTCCTGAGCCTGGTACTGAATGCAGAACTCCACCTGGTCTGATGGCTCCAGGACCTCCAGGACTGGGATGGTGAAGGAGAAGGTGTCAGTGTCTGGACAGCCATAGATGTTGTTCAGGTACTGGCACGGAACATCCTGAAAGGTGCCCCATGAGTCAAAGGTGATCCGGACCGAGACAAACTTCTCAAAGCTGATGTTTCGGACCTGGATGGTGCCGGACAGAGAGTGCTCCTGGACAGAACAGCTGTCCAGGCAGACCTGCTGGGCTTTGAGTCGGTTCCTCAGGTCCAGGTAGTCTGCAGCCGGCTGCGTGAAGTCCAGAACCAGAACTGAACCATGCTCTGAAGGACCTAGTAGAGGAAAATAAAGGAGGGGTCCGTCTGTTAGGAGCAGAAAATGGGATTTATGAAGTAGCTTCATAATACTTGGAGGAGAAAACAAGGAGTCAGCATAATAACGGAGCGGAAAACAAGGAGTCGCCAACTGGTGACTTAAGAATAGTAGCAAAAACCAACGCTCATAATGCTAAGAGAGAACGTCAACTAGTATAACCCCAAGGAACTGAAAACAAGGAAGGGTCAGTTAGCATCACAATAATAATAATAATAATAATAATAGATAATGATGATGATGATGATGATGATAATGATAGAGAACTTCCCTAAGAGATCATTTAAGTACAACATCATTTATCATCTCCATCATAATCAACTGTTCTTTGATTGAGCAACCTTGGTCATCTCCCAGTCCGAGTCTGGCTGTGGCGCCCTCTAGGTCAGTCAGGTGGAACTGCAGCTCGGCCAGTGTATCGTCCTCTGTCTCATTGAAGACGTGGA
>OOFE01001500.1:5469-29147 GCA_900323365.1 Monocentris japonica | reverse complement strand
ATCAAAATCTACAAACTCCTCCACATAGAGACCGCCTCCTCCTGAAGACCACACCTCCTTCTTCTCCTCTTCCTCCCCACTCCCTAGGAGGACAACAACAGTGAGCATCATAAAGGGTTGGACTGATAGGAGGAGAACAACAAGGAGGAGTCAGACTGATAGGAGGAGAAAATAAGAATCATGAACATCGGGACTTCCTGAAGATTAACATTGGGAATTCATGCTAGTATTGAATCAAAGTACCAAAATAGCTGTACATATTTTTGATCTATTCAGAATAATAGCAAGAGAGTTACAGTACTTCTAGAGATGGTCACGCCCGAGTGGAAATGACCAGCAGTCTGGTTAGTTAGTTTACTGTACAGGTAACCAACCAGTCTAACTCATCCAGACATCAGGGTTTCTGGTAAAACAGTGACAGTCTCCTTTCCTGATCAAGACTCCTTAATGTCAAATTGTGAGATTGGTTACCTCCTTCACTCTCGCTTCCTGCCACCTCATCATAATCTGCTTCCTGCCCAGACAGGAAGTCCTGCCCACAGATGCTCCAGTCTCCAGCGTAGCGGTTGATTGGAGGGGGACTCTCCAGCCGGGCCAGGCCACGCCCACGGCGCGAAACCACCACTTCCTCTTCTGGGTTTTGGGGTAGAGTAAATCGCAGAGTGGCATGGCACTGCTGGTTCAGCGGGTTATGGGTAATGGCTGAGGAAGGAGGGGGGGAGGGACAGAAGTCGATCTGGTTGTTTACCGGGCTTCGACCGGTCGGCACTGGAGGCGAGAAAGGAGGAATATGATTGGATAAGATCAAAATATGATTGGGGGGGGGCTAGTGAGCAATGAGCCAGTAGGCTGCCTTTCCCGGTAGCTAATTATAAATACATTTAGCACTAATTTAACACTTTGACTATACCAACTGCATTTTCACTCAATACTGTTGACAAAGAACAGCCCAGACACGCCTAGGATAGGATGAAAGCAAGTTTGAGGATGCAAGCCTCGAAAAGCAAGAGACAGAAAGAAGTAGGCCCTCCCCCACTGGACTGTCCTGAAAGTGGCCCGCCAGGTGAGGCTCACCAGCGGCCGGCTGATGCCAGGATCTTAGAGGCCATCAACTCGCTGTGCTTTGATCTACAAGCCACCAAGGTTGCGGATCGAGGACACTTCCTCCACAATCAGAGGCGAACTGTCTGCTCTTAAGAGTGAAACTCAAACCGCCATCTTGGCCTTGCTAACAGTGAGTGACCAACACAGCTCGACAATTACGGACCTTGAACACATGGCTACACACTCGTCTGACGCCATAACCAAGCTTCAATCGGAGGTAAAACGTCTATGTGCAGAAGTGAACCTCCTTACAGAAAGTGCTCTGATCTTGAGGGGCGGTCTAGAAGACAGAATTTGCAGATTGCAATGTTGAAAGAAGGGGCTGAGAAAGGTACAGAGATCAATACATTTATTTCAAATCTCCTGAAAGAAACACTCTCTCTGAAGGATGCACCGCTAGTTGACTGGCCACACAGAGCTTTGCGTAAGCGCCCCAGTGATACAAAGCCACCTGGCTCACTGGTTGTGCGACTCCACTATTTCCGTGATGTGACAACAATTCTATGGAGAGCTGCAGAGCTGAGGGACCTCTTCTATGACGGGCAGAGGATTCAAATCTTCCCTTACTTCACTCCCAAGGTGGCAAAGCGCAGAGACGCATTTAACAGAGCCAGGATATTGCTTCGGGATAAGCCAGGAGTTCGATATGGAATGCTATTCCCAGAGAAATTGAGAGTGACTTTCAGAGGGTCAGAGACTGTGTAGGACTGAGTGAGACTTACAGACGCAAGGAAAGCCCAAGAGTTCACCGAGCTTCACTTTGGCACAGGCAGAGAAGATGCAGAGGAACCAGCCACAGCCAATGACGCAAGTGCTGGATGCGAGTGATGGACAATATGTGGTAAAGTACGAGAAGGTACTCAGTTAATGTTTACATATATTTTGCTGTTTATCTAGGTTTCATAACCAGTTTTCTTTAGAGATAACATGTCCTGCTTTGTTTTGTTTGATAAAAAGACTGTTGGTGGCGCTGTCTGAGAGGCAGCCCATGGTTCAGGCTAGCCTATTATAGGCTATTGTTCTTTTTTCAAAGTTCAAGGTGTAAAGATTAGTGCTCAGAATAAATGTCAATTGTGGAGCTATTTTCTACTTCTATTACTAGAAGTGCTTGGTAAGGGAAGTTAGCATAGTGTTTTTTTATGTTCATGTGTGTTTACTATCTAGCTTTTAGCTTAGTTTTTTCTTATATAGCTTCCTTAGAGGGGTCGCGCCTTACTTCGCAGGTTTCTCTTAGTATAGGCAAGATGTTGTGTATTCTGTTGGGAGGGCAGGTCTGGGACTTCCATACACAATGTATGATTATTTCTGTTGCATTGTTGGGGTATAACATGGCATGTGATGAGCTTGAATTATACAGGATAATGTAACACAAAAGGGAGACAGCTCACTGCCGTCATGTGGAGTGTTAGAGGCTTGACTCATCCAGTGAAAAGGGGCAAGATATTGGCACATTTAAAGACACTGTCCAGTGACAGAAACTCACCAGAACAAAAATGAAAACATGAAGCTGAGCTGTAGATGGATTGGTCAAACCTTCCATGCCACATGCGCGGTTAGATCAAGAGGGGTTGCTATATTATTAAAGAAGGGTACTCCTTTTATTCATAAGTTAACCATAGCAGATAAAGAGGGCAGGTATCTTATATTAGTAGGGGAACTGTACTCTTTGCCCATTACGTTGGTTAATATATGTGGACCCAACACTGACTCGCCCTCATTTTACAAACATGTCCTTGCTCAGATTCCAGACATTTCGCAGACCAACTTACTAATATCAAGTGACCTAAATCTAGTTCTTGACCCATACTTGGACCACCCCTCCAATATTTAAAAAATTCCCGTTCGCTTGATATCTGGAGGATTTATATTCCACAAGAAAGAGCCTATTCATTTCACTCTAATGTACACAATGTGTACACGCAGATTGACTACTTCTTGGTGGATGCTAAAATGTTGCCACACACTAGTAATGTAAAATACCATGATATAGTTATTTCAGATCATGGCCCTCTTTCTTTCTCCTTAAATTTAGATAACCTAACTCGGTCTGAGAGGACGTGGAGACTTGACCCACAGCTCCTAAAAGAGCCAGTGTTTTGTAAATATCTTCGAGGACAAATTTCTTTTTCTTAGAAATGAATGACCTTCCTGAATCGTCTCCTTCAATATTATGGGAAACCCTGAAAGCTTATCTAAGGGGATGCATCATATCCTACCAGGCTGCAAAAAAGAAAAGAAATTGGGCTGAGTTAGCGGATTTGGAACAACAGATTGATCAGTTGGACAAAGAAAATGCTGTGCACTCATCTACGGAGACTCACAAGAAGATACTGTCCCTATGCTCTCTGATCTTATACCAGGGCATTCATTTTTACACAACGAAAATATTTTGAATTTGGCGAAAAACCTCACAGATTATTGGCCAAACAGCTTAGGAAAAGGAAAGTGACCATACAATTAGCAAGGTGAAATCAGAGGATGGGGACATGTTGACATCTCAAAAAGACATTAACTGCAGATTTAAACAATTTTATGAATCATTGTACTCCTCTAGGGTCGTAATGGCCCGAGAATGGCCCTTCCAAATTTCTCCCTCTATTATTACGCCTGTGCCCTTCGCCATATCATAATGTGGCTAGATCATACTTTTATACATCCCACCAGGATCAAAATGGAAAGAGAAGAATGTATCCCTTATGACATTGGTACGTTGATTTTAATCACCAACAAAGATAGATATGGCAACCTATGATAACAACAGCATAATTCACAGCACTATCTGTACCTGGAAGCAAATTAAATCTCATATTAAAATAGAACCACATTCACATTCCACATTCTTGCCAATTGCAGGAAATCCCTCATTTGTCCCATTTGCTTTAGACTCTGCTTTCACACAATGTAGAGATCTGGGTATCCGGACTATTGGTGACCTTTTCATAGATGGGAGCTTTGCCTCCTTCAACCAACTCCACTTATCTTGATGTTTTGGGAAAAGACAGAGGTCAAACTGGGGCTGGAAGAAATCATACAACTCACATCTGGAGAGAATACGGTTCTCGCTATCAAACAAACTGAAACAGTTTCATAAAATATGGCATCCCCTTCTCCTTTACATTGAAAACAAAAGCTAAATAGCTGCACGATTGCCCCCGGTTGCCCCATGAGTGTAACAAGATGTTAAGTCCCGGGGAGGGGGAGGGGTATAGAATTAGTCATTTTGTGTTGTTATACTGTGTACATGGCCTTATTTTTATTTTTATTAGTCACAACATTAAAACCATTGACAGGTGAAGTGAGTAACATTGACACTTGTCAACTTGGCACCTGTCAAGGGGTGGGACATATTGGGAAGCAAGTGAACAGTCAGTTCTTGAAGTTGATGTGTTGGAAGCAGGAAAAATGGGCAAGCGTAAAGATCTGAGTGACTTTGACAAGGGCCAAATTGTGATGGCTAGACAACTGGGTCAGAGCATCTCCAAAACGGCAGGTCTTGTTGGGTGTTCCCGGTATGCAGTGGTTAGTACCTACCAAAAGTGGTCCAAGGAAGGACAACCGGTGAACCGGCGACAGGGTCATGGGTGCCCAAAGCTTATTGATGCCCGTGGGCAGCGAAGGCTAGCCCGTCTGGTCCGATCCCACAGAAGAGCTACTGTAGCACAAATTGCTGAAAAAGGTAATGCTGGCTATGATAGAAAGGTGTCAGAACACACAGTGCATCGCAGCTTGCTGCGTATGGGGCTGCGTAGCTGCTGACCAGTCAGACCAGACCAGACCAGTCAGAGTGCCCATGCTACTGTTGTTTTTTGCACAATCCCGTAAGCATTGCCACTTTTCATTTCACTGCACATCCTGTATGCGTACGTGACAAATAAAGTTCTTGACTTGACTTCTTGACTTCTGACCCCTGTCCACCGCCGAATGGTTTTAATGTTATGGCTGATTGGTGTATATAAACATATATAAAAACAACATATATTTATATTTGGCCCCCTGTAGACCCACTAATGTAAATACAAGCACATTTTTGCACATCCTGTATATATGCTGCAATCTTTTACATATTGTCTTTTCTCTTCCTCTCATATTGCTAGAAATTGCATATATTTTGATACTTCATCATTATTATAATTCTCACATCTCACAATGTCTTTATGCCTCAGTAACTTCTGCTGCTCATGCAACTGTTGCTTTTTTGCATATACTGCTAATGCTTAAATCCATACTTTATTTACCCATTTTCATTCGTACATACTTAAAGTATCGAAATGTTGGAATCGTAGGTGAGTAGGTTTATATAACCCCAATTTTGCTCTGGTCTTATTTATATCCTATTTTTCTCTGACATATATTATTTACTACTTGCTGCTGCAACAGCCCGTTTCATCTAATCTAAGAGCAAAGATGACATAATTGAACAATGTTCCATTAGTCCAATAGGATGACTGTGATTATTTCCCCAGCATCCCCAAGTGCTCCTAAGGACTTCAAGGTTGCTGAGGTGACCAGACACCATGTCCACCTGATGTGGGAGGCCCCAGAGCACGATGGAGGAAGTCCAGTCACCCACTACCAGATAGAGAAGAGAGAAGTGTCTCGCAAGACCTGGGTCAAGGTAGTATTCACTGTTTACCTTTGCATTGCTGGGTTTCATGATACAGTGCTTGTATAATAATCAAATAATCGACACTCATAAGTCTAACACTTTCAGTTATAAAAACATGCAAATTATTTCAGAATGCAGTGCTTCTATAGCCCTACTTTTATGTCACACCAAAGTGTTGATATCTCTGTTGTGATGATCTTTCCAGGTGGCCACCAATGTGCTGGACCTGGAGTACACAGTGACTGATGTGATTGAAGGAAAGGAGTATCTGTTCAGTGTCACAGCCTGCAACAAGTGTGGACCTGGAGAGCCAGCCTACATCGATGAGCCTGTCAACGTCTCCTCTCCTGCCAGTGAGTATTTCTATAGGTGTGATTGAAGATTGAAATGCATTAAACTTAACTCAAAATTAAGTACCTCTACAGAGCTAACATCAATTCATGGATGACACTTAATTCTATAGCACACAGAGTTAAAAAGAGAAGGCTGATGTATCCCAAAGGATGAAAAATAGTTGGATGAAGGAAAGCAGGTGACCAGTATGACCAAACCACCTGTCAGTGGTTTGATTAGATACCTTTGCTACAAAGTATAGCCACAAAGTCAAAGGGCATTAAAATCAGACTTAATTTGTAATTGTCTGGCATTGTTATTGTTTTTCATATTGTCTTTTATTTATCTTAGTAGTATTAAAGCACCTTCAAAGTCTGTTTTGAAATGGGCTATACAATGATTATTATAGTATTCAAAGAGTATATTGTATTATAGTTTTTATAGTTTAGTATATGACACAATATTATAAGAACTCAGATGTTCACCTATGTGGTGTTCTGCTCCCCAGCTGTGCCCGATCCTCCTGAAAACCTGAAGTGGAGGGATAAGAGTGCCAAGGGCATCTTCCTATCCTGGGAGCCTCCCAAGTATGACGGTGGTTCCCACATCAAGGGTTACGTGGTGGACAAGTGCCAGCGTGGTACAGACAAATGGGAACCCTGTGGAGATCCCATCCCTGAACTGAAGTAAGACATTGCTCTACACTACTTTACCTTAAATCATTGCCAGTGATAATATTAATGAAAATTATCTGTATTGATTTCCAATGCTCAAAGTGCAACACATTTCACATAGTGAAGGGATATCTCTTTCTTTTAAGATAGATAGATACTTTATTGATCCCTGGGGGGGGGTGATTCAATACAACAAATTCACGATCAATGCATGGCTATTACATTCATATTCAGAGAGTCAGCCACTATATTATTTATTTCTTTCCTTAATTTCAGTTGGACCATTGTGTATAACAGATGATGTGAATGTGTGCTCCCAGGTTCCAGGTGACAGGCCTGATTGAGGGCCAGTGGTATTCCTACAGGGTCAAAGCCTTCAACAAGCTGGGAGCCAGCAAACCCTGCAGGGCCACAGACGAGATCCTAGCTCTTGATGCTAAAGGTAGGTTGGCCTATATTTGCCCAAACCTGAGCTCTGTGTACAAACTGGTGAATAAAGGAATATTGGCTCTTTTTAGTCACAACAAGACAATAGCCTCTTCTTCTCCTTTGTCTTCTCTCCTCTTTGTTTTTTCTGTCTTCTTCTCTTTTATTTTCTTCTGCTCTGTCGTGCTGTGCACCAATCTACTGCACAGGAAGTGGATTATTTAATTGTGGAATTCTTCAATTTATGTTCTCTCTTCCACCTGTTTTAATTCCAACAGAGCCTCCAGAGATCCAGTTGGATGTCAAGCTGTTGGCTGGTCTGACTGCAAGGGCTGGAACCAAGATTGAGCTTCCTGCCGACGTTAAAGGAAAGCCTGACCCCAGAGTGAAGTGGACTAAGGCTGACCTGGTTCTGAGGGCTGATGACCGCGTCACCATTGACACTCAACCCGGCCACTCCAAGCTGTCTATCGCTCACACCACCAGAGGAGACACTGCTACCTACATTATAGAGGCTGTCAACACCAGCGGACGTGCTACTGCCACTATTGATGTCAACATCCTCGGTACAGAATCCAGTCTACTGTCCCAACAAAAGACAGTGATGCTTTTATTAGATGCATTAATTTTTGAGGTGTGAGTGATGTTTGAATGTGACCAAGGCAACACAAAATGCAGGAAATAATTTTAGAAATGGCTCAAAGTGGTGTTCAAAAAATGAAACATCACAAACCTGGACTTAAGGTTGGAGACAGTAATTTTGTCATTTGTTTTCTACATATCCAGATAAACCTGGTACTCCTGCTGCCTTTGACATCTCTGAGATCACCAACGAGTCCTGCTTCCTGGCCTGGAACCCTCCCAGAGACGACGGAGGTTCTCCTGTTACCAACTACATTGTTGAGAAGCGACAGACAGACAAAGAGGAGTGGGTGAAGCTGTCGTCCACAGTGAAACACACCACCTTCAAGGCTTGCAAACTCACCCCTCTGAAGGAGTACATCTTCAGAGTCAGTGCTGAGAACCAGTATGGCATCGGTGAACCTGCAGAGCATGTGCCAATCATTGCCAAGTATTCCTTCGGTAAGTCATCTACCATTATATTATGTCACACTAAATGCTGTTTGCTCATTGTTTTCTATGCAACTCTTCAGATTTTCTCTCTTTCAGATTTCATTGTTTAATCTGTAAAGACTGTAGACTACGTTTTTAATGTGAATCATCCTCAATGCAGTCAAATAAAGTATTTCCAAAAGTGAGCAGAGTACAGTGTTCCTCCAGTACTTTATTCTGACCTTATTTTCTGTCTGTTTCAGATCCTCCTGGTCCTCCGACCAGAGTAACCCCCTCGGACATTGCAAAGGATGCTGTGACTCTGACTTGGTTTGAGCCAGATGAGGATGGTGGCAGCCCCATCACTGGATACTGGATCGAGAAGTTTGACCCAGAGAGTGACAAGTGGATTAGATGCAACAAACTGCCCATCAAGGACACTACCTTCAGGTAATAGTCATAGTTGTCAAAATACAAGAAAGAGACTGATACAATCACAAGGTAGGAAATGACCCCTGCCACCTTCCAAAAACAGAAAATAGCATTTCCTATCATATCCCAGTTTTGATTACTCATGGGCCAATTCATTCTGTAAATAGGAGTGGTGGTGTAAACAGACAGAACCTCAGGTCTGAACCCTGCCTCTGACATTGTAACAGTGAGTGTTCCAGTGAAGCTAGCTCTCCTAAATGTGAGATCCCTTTATAATAAGAGTTTTATTTTAAATGATTTAATCTCCTCCGCCCTTTTAGATTTCTTATTCTTAACAGAGACCTGGCTGAAGCCTTGTGATCTCAGCCAGCTGTCCAAACTATGTCCCCCTGATTACGACTCTTTTAGCTTTCCCAGGGCCAGTGGCCGTGGTGGAGATCTTCACCAGTTTTTTCTCCAGTTTTTAAGTACTTATGTTCAAAAAACATTGTCTTTTTTAAATAACATGAGAATCATCAAGAAATGTTTTTTTTTCCTGTCTAGTCGGTCAGTCTTAGCTTTAGTTAACCAGACTAATCTTGCTGCTATGTGGTTCCAGGGTGAAGGGCCTCCCCACCAAGAAGAAGTACAGGTTCCGTGTTCTGGCTGAGAATCTGGCTGGACCTGGAAAAGCCAGTGTAGAGACTGATCCCATCCTTATCAAAGATCCAATTGGTATGTCATACATCTATTAATCGATGTCATTACTCCATTTTAGCTCTCAAAACCTGCAATCTCATGGCTACTTCTACAAATATGAAAATGGAAATTTGCTTTACACATTGCTCTGTTTGTACAAAATTTTGTATGTGCTGTGATGTCATCCGACAATTACAGTTGTGAAGTCGAATTAGAGCCTTTCAGAGTAGGATTTTTCAATGCCTTATTACAGTAAATGAGTGCAACAAAACCCTATTGGTCCTCAGATCCTCCATGGGCTCCTGGCAAGCCTTTCATCAAGGACATTGCCAAGACCTCAGCTTTCCTGATGTGGACCAGGCCAGAGCATGATGGCGGTGCCAAGATCGAGGGCTACATCATCGAGTTCCAGAAGACAGGAAGTGAGGAGTGGATCCGCATTGCCGAGGATGTTCCTCAGACAGAACACTTGCTGAAGGGTCTGATGGAGAAGCAGGAGTACTCCTTCCGGGTAAAGGCTGTCAACAAGGCTGGGGAGAGTGAACCCAGTGAGTCCAGTGACCCTGTGGTCTGCAAGGAGAGACTCTGTAAGTCTGGGTTCCACCGCTTTACCTAATGTCCCTTTTCCATTAGCGCGGGTCGGCTCGCTTTAAGCGGGCTCACCCACGCTGTCCCGTGTCCGCTGGTTTTCCATACAAACTCGCAGCAGGGGTCAACGCGGGTGGACCCAAGATACTCCGGCCTTGCTTGCTACCAGGACCAAAGCATGACACATAGTGTGGTTTTCTGTCCACACTACGCCAGTACGCCAGCGGTTTCAACCCCCAAAAATGGAGCTTTATGAAAACACTAGACACGAAAATGTTTTCGTTTTCAAATTTAAATGGTGAACACGGCACATTCCGCTATGCAATGAGTGAATGGAGAGACAGGAAAAAACTTCCCCTTTCCCCACTAATGCACAAAACCCACACCTTCACCCACCTGTGCTGCCCAAAGTAATGGAAATGCAATGCATTGGGTTCTAAACCGCGCCAATGGAAAAGGGACATAAGTGGTGCTTAGGTTAGGACTCAGAATGTTTCTGAAAAGAGTGTAGTATGTGTTAAAAACCTGGGTCCCAAGAAGAATTTCCAGGCTTACGGAAATTAAAATCCCTGCTTTACTTAAAAGGAGATAAAGAAATAATATCATGTGACTGTTGACATATTCCATTCAACAGATCCTCCATCTCCTCCTGAGTGGCTGGAGGTGACCAACATCACCAAGATCAACGCTGACCTGAAGTGGCAGGCTCCTAGCAGTGATGGAGGTTCCCCCATCACCAACTATGTAGTGGAGAAGAGGGATGTCAGGCGTAAGACCTGGCAGGGTGTGGACACCACCGTCAAGGAGCTTAAGTACACTGTGACTCCCCTCAATGAGGGCTCCCTCTATGTGTTCCGCGTTGCTGCTGAAAACGCCGTGGGAATGGGTGAATTCTGTGAACTGGAGGATGCTGTGCTGGCTAAGGACACTTTTAGTAAGTTCTTGTCCTGAACAGTTCAGTGTTTGTGTGTTTTCATCCGTTTTAGACATATCTTTAAAAATACACTGATTGCTGTTTTTTCCATTGAATTCATACCCAAAAGCCTGAAACTCCTTGAAATAAAAGCCTCAGTAGCTGTGTTGGCTTTAACAGAATTATATTGACCCAGTAATTGTTATCTTGTGGTTGAATATTTTTATTCTCCATTTTAAGAACCTTAGTAGGACTGTGAAGTTAAGCAGATAAAAAGCAGGCAGGGGGAATCTGGTATTGACAATAATGTTTGCCTTGTTCTCTGCAGCCACTCCTGGACCTCCTTATGCCCTGACTGTGGTGGAGGTCGCTAAGAGACATGTAGAGCTGAAATGGGAAGCCCCCAAGAGCAATGGAGGAAGACCCATTACCAAGTAAGTCAACAAACTACGATAAGACTCCTGTGTAGACAGAGAAAATGAGATGACATTGAGATGACATAGAATGAGAAATGATTATGCTTACTAGTGAGATTATTTTGTCTTACATCTCTAGCAGCTCCAAAGGGGTTATAGAAATGCAGAATTGACTATTCTAAACCATCTCTAAGAGCACAATATATAATGTGCCGTGTTTCCCAGGTACGTGATTGAGAAGAAGGAGAAAGTTGGAACTCGCTGGATGAAGTGCTGTAAGACCCCAGACAGGCAGACCCAGTTTAAGGTGACTGATGTGGACGAGGGAACAGAGGTCCAGTTCCAGGTCCGTGGTGAGAATGAGGCTGGAGTTGGAGATCCAAGCGAACCCACTGAGATCCTGACCATTGAGGATCCCACTAGTAAGTGTCCATATAAGTGGTCATAGTTTATTTTGTTGTGTACAAGCATGATAATTGCAATCTATAAGAATAAACACTCAGGTTAAGAGGGTTGTTTAATCTTGCTTCCTTCAGTTAAAAGATATTTCCAAGATAAGATATTTTATGCTCTGCTGATCTCAAAAAAGTTATCCATGCCTTTATCTCTTCATATTTAGACTACTGTGATTCCCTCTATTCCTGCTTGCATCAGAGTTTCCTCTCCCATTGGCAGCTAGTGCAAAATGCAGCAGCAAGGCTCTTCAAGAAGACAGGATCGCATCACCCCCATTATAGCAGCTTTAATGGTGGTTGCCTGTTAGTTTCAGAAATTATTTTTAAGATTTTACTGATAGCTTTTAAGGCACAGTGGGGTCTTGCCCCAAGCTACATATCAGACCTTTTAATGCCTTATGTGACAGAGCACAGCCTTAGGTCTTCTGGCCGGGCCCTACTGGTTGTTTCTAGTACTCGACTGGTACCAAAAGGTGACCTGCTGTCAGAGCTCCCCACGCTTTGGATTGCCCTGCTGGAGGAGCTCAGGCTTGCCACATTAGTAGCATCTTTTAAATCACTTCTCAAAGCACACTTGTACAGGAAAGCATTTTAATAACAATTTTCACTGTCCTATTTTAACCCTGCTGTAATCTTGTAATCTCCTTTCTATTTACTCTTTTACTGTATTTATTTATCCTATTTGTGTTGTAAAGCACTTTATAACAGTTGTTTGAAGTGCTATATAAATAAAGTGTATAATAATAATAATTAACTAATACAAGTATAAAATATAATCTAAATGTAGAGTGCAGTGTATCAGCATAAGAAAAGTAGTAATAGAAGAATAGAATAATAGTAAAATTGTATTTTATCAGAAAATCTACTTTAACAAAGTAGATTTTCACAACTTACTTTTCAAAAGACAGAATACAGAATATAATGTACAAAGTACAAAATGTCCTCCTCTCTGCCCAGGCTCTCCATCACCTCCTCTGGAGGTGGCCATCCCAGATGCCAGTAGGGTGCACATCGACGTCACCTGGAAGCCTCCAGCCAAGGACGGCGGCTGCCCCATCACTGGCTACCACGTGGAGGTGGCTGAGGCCCGTCCAGAGCTCAAGTGGCTCAGGGTCAATAACAGACCTATCAAGGAGCTCAAGTTCAGGATTGATGATGTAATCAAACCAGAGAAGAAGTATGTGATCAGAGTCCGTGCCATCAACTCCATCGGGGTCAGTGACCCTTCTGAGATCTCCGACAAGGTCTTCACCAAGGATCCTGACTGTAAGCATAACTCTCAACATTTACCCTGTCAAATGTGTCCTCTGAAATTCCATATATTGAAGAGATATTCACAAAAGTATGATGTCATGTCTGCTGACAGAATGTTAGCAAAAACATCTTATGGAGTTGAGAAATGTCTGATGCTTCTAGAGAGGTTAAAGAATGCAAAAGAAGTGGATCAAAATACTGTAATTCATTCTAACTAATAATATTCTACTCTTGTCCTAAGGTGCTCCCACCATGGAGCTGGGGGCTCAGGACGTGGTGGTGGTTGAGGGAGAGAAGCTGCACCTCAACATCCCCTACCGAGCCATCCCCACACCTAAAATGGTCTGGCAGAAGGACACAGTGGAGTGTAAGGCTGACAACAGGCTCTCCATGGCTGTGGAGATGGATAGCGCTCACCTGGAGCTGCTGAAGTGTACTCATGCTGATGCCGGAGCGTACGTCATTACCCTGGAGAACAGTCTTGGAACCGCCACCGGAACCATCAACGTTAAAGTCATTGGTAGGATGTCCTCAACATAATACGAACAAACATACAAACATACAAACGCTGTACTGGGAAAATATAGAATGGTGTCTTGTTCACTTCTCTTTGAACTCACCCATTGAATGACAGTGAGGCCAAGGAAATATAGAATGAAAGGAAGAAAGCATAGTTTTATTGGCAATCTTAAAAAAAACACAACTTAGGAAACTACTGCCCTGAGAAAAGTACAGTTACACAAAGTCACTAAATAACAAGAAAACGTAATATGTTAATAAAGGTACCTTAATATCTCTCTCAGGATCTAACATTTGCTTGCAATACAGCAAGCTCACAACATCACCTCCATTCTCTGTAACATTTCTCCATCCTTAACAATGTAGGTCTTCCTGGTCAGTGTAAGGACATCAGTTCCAGTGATGTCACCAAGAACTCCAGCAAGATCAGCTGGGAAGCCCCAGAGAATGACGGTGGTACCCCTATCGTCAGCTACACCCTGGAGCGCCGTGAGGCCTCCAAGAAGACCTACGTGCCCGTCACATCAGGGGAGAATGTCCTGACCTATAACGTCAAGGACCTCTACCTAAACTGCGAGTATCACTTCCGGGTCAAGGCCGTCAACAAGGTTGGTGCTGGAGAATACCTGGAGATGCGCAATACAGTCATCACTGAGGAAATCAAGCGTAAGTGCTCTTTTCGAATTGAACCAAACAAACTTTTAAATCTTCAAAGAGATATAGTAACTTTAAACTTTCCATTTAAAAATTTGTTTGTTTGTATTGATATTCATTCATTCCATATCCCAAGATGCATAACAATTCTCACAATCAGTATTTATGTTGTTTCTCCACAGAGAAACCAGACCCACCCATCCAAGTGGAGGCCCACGACCCAACTTCCAAGTCCATCACAGTCACATGGAAAGCTCCTGATTATGACGGAGGCTGTGCCATCCAGGGCTACATCCTGGAGAAAATTGAGAAGGAAGGAGACCGCTTTGAGAGGATCAACCAGAACCTGGTTCCAGGTTTTTCTTACGTGGTGACAAGCCTGAAGGAGGACATGGAGTACCAGTTCAGAGTCAGAGCCGAAAACGCCGCTGGAGTCAGTGAGCCATCCCGCAGCACACAGCTCATTATGGCTGCAGACCCAGTTGGTATGAAAAATTACAACACAGTACAATACCATTTATTGGTCTGAGGGATTTTTTTGGCACAAACAGTACAGAAAACTGTGCATCATACACAATATACAATAACAATATACAATACATTCACAAGTAACAACTTTCAAATTTAATTTATCTGTCTGGTCAGTCTAATGATGCCAGCACAGTAATGTATGACCTGTGCTTGTATGCTATTCCACAGAATGCCAAAGCACCTGCAGGAACCTTTTCTAGTTAACTGTTAAAATGTGTAGAAATGCCAAAATCATTCCAAAATCATGTCCAGCCGTTACCAGCTGTTCTGTCTGTACCCATACTGCAATATCCTACACAGCTAGCCTACCTGGGTAACCTTATCTGACAGTCAAGCTACATTGTTACTGTCGGTACACTTTCGTGCTGCGCATATATATAGAGAAAAATGTAATTCAGTCTCAAATCTCCTATAATTCCATTTCAGAAAAACCAAAGGTCACCCTCCACGCCCATGTGCAGTCTGGTCTATGCATTAAGAAGGGTGAAGAGATCTGTATTGACGCCTACATCTCCGGCTCCCCCTACCCCAAGATCACCTGGCTGAGGAATGACGAGGACATCACAAAAGAGCCCACGAAGAAGATTGTCCCCATTGTCAAGAAGAAGAAGACCAAGGCCAAGGTTTGTATCCTCAGATAAGTGATTTTCTATAGCTTGTGTTTTATATTTTTACAGATTAATGAATAATCAGTTTTACCTGAGCTCATACTATTTTAAATTGTGAAATACCTCATAGTGCAAACCTATATATTCAAATTGACTGCCAGATATATTACATTGAAGAATTCCTTGATTACTTAATGGATTAATTCATTTAATGATTGAAGATGCCTGAGCCAGAGGAGGAGTATGTGACACCCCTACGTGAGCGCCTGGGTCTGGACCAGACTAAGAAGGGTAAGACAGCGCTGATGATCCGTGACTCTGTCAGAGCCGACCATGGAACCTTCACCATCCAGGTTGAGAACCCTCACGGTGTTGCCACCGCTTCCTGTGTTGTAAACGTCGTTGGTAAGACAGCAATTTGTTTTATAACTGTTTGAACCAGTTTACATACTGATGTCTAAAAATGCAGGTCAACTTACGTCTTGTTGGCGCCCATGTTAGAAGAGTAACAATGAGTTTTAATTAGTTTGGGTCCATACATTACAAAAGTGCTAGCAGGTTTAAATGAGTCATAGCTTCTAGGGTGACAAAATATATTTCTCATTTTGGGAACCCAGGTGAAAATGTTGAAATAGATGAAACCCCAATTTTTATGATTAAAGACGGAATGTTATTCTATTGGGATTAAGTGTTGTTCTAACATGTTCTAATTCTTTTGTGATGCACAGACAAGCCTCGTGCTCCGATCAACTTCACCTTTGATGAGATCAGGAATACCTCTGTGATTTGCAACTGGGAGCCTCCTGAGGACGATGGAGGGAGCGAGATCCTGAACTACATCCTGGAGAAGAAGGACAACAAGAACGATGAGGTTGGCTGGATCACCGTCACCTCCACCCTGAAGGGCACCAGCTGCCCTGTCGCCAAGTTGATTGAAGGAAAGGAGTACATCTTCAGAGTCACTGCTGAGAACAAGTGCGGTTGCGGGCCTTCCTGCATCTCCGACCCACTGGTTGCCAAGAACCAATTCGGTAAATAGTCCGATATAATCCCCCCTCCAAATAAACTATACGCTCAGCAAAAGTGTGCAAATGTGTCCCCTCATGGACATAAAAAATAGTTTACCCCCTATGGTCACCAATATTACCACCACCAGTAGACACAATGTATATTTATTTATATTGACATTTAATGAGAGCATACAAGCTCACTACTCCACCATCATATTCCTAATAATAAAAAACACTGACACTATATTTAACTCCCACAACTCCAACCCTCCCTCTCTTCTCCCCTCAGATCCTCCTGATGCTCCAAACACCCCCAGGATCCACGAGGTGACAGCCAGTAGTGCCCACATCTCCTGGCACGAGCCCAAGGACAACGGCAGCCCCATCCTGGGCTACTGGATTGAGAGGAAGGAGGTGAATAGCAAGCACTGGACCAGAGTGAACCGTGCCCTGCTGAACTCCCTGGAGATGAAGATCACAGGCCTAATGGAGGGACTCACCTACATCTTCAGAGTGTGTGCTGAGAACCTGGCTGGGCCTGGACCTTTCAGTGAGCCCACAGACCGCACCATCGCCATGGATGCCATCCGTAAGTAGCCTACATTCACTTGAGGCCAAACTCCTATCTAAGGTCAAGCAGTCATTTTGCATAACTCCTAGTAAGCATTCAGTGTATTCAACCAAGCACACAAATGGCGTTCGTGAGATCAAGCATCATGCCACTGACCTAGCAAGAGAACAGTAAACATCATCCTCCATGAATGATGAATGATCCCCCTCATGGCCAATCAGACAAATATGTCACCCTGTTTTGACCTGTAATGTTAGCACCTCCCTTGGGCCAATCTCACTAATTTAATACCAGAGCACAGAGGTGAGACGCATAATTTGCCAAAGTTTCACCCAAATCAGATAATTGTGGTGTCTGAAATATCGTGCATGGCACATGAGCGAACAAACAAATAATGTAGCCACCATCCTCTAGCTCATCAGTGTATTTTTAAAAATGCTGGAATGCCACTTTCCCCCAAGTTTCATCCCAAAAAGCACGCACTACAGAGTTATTTACAGAAGCAATGTTATGCATGAGCCAAGAAACCATGTGGTTACTAAACAATAGGTACTGCTAAAAGCAAAATGTTTGTCCAATGATGTTGATACCCATGCAGCCAAATGTCAGCCTTTAAACACTGTAGCCTGCTATGCTAACTCCTTTAACCTCTTCAAACATTATCAGAACTATTAAATAGGTCCTATTTCCACTCAGTGCCCCCTGGTCCCCCCACTCCATGGATTGTGGACACTGGGAAGGACTCTGTCATTGTGGCCTGGACCCCCCCTCTGTACAACGGTGGAGGAGACATCCTGGGCTACCATGTTGAGAAGGTACTGACATACTATGGATCAAAACTACAGTAACCTTTCTGGATTATTCTCAAGGGGGGCGAGGGGAGTTTTTATTAATAGTAGAGGTATGCACATCTAACCAATTTTTGGCCAAGTGCTGGATAAAAGTAGACTTCGGAAAGACAAATGGAAAATTAAATCTCAACATTGGATGGCCTCATTGGGAAAGAAAAGTGATCTACCCTCAACCTTCTAATTGAATTTTTATATATAATATAATATTTTTTATGTGCCTTGGACATGCAAAATCCTTTGCCTCCTTTTCAATTCCCAGGTGGTGGCTGGAGAGAAAGACTGGACTCGCAGCACAGAGTTCAGGTGTAAGGAGCTGATTTTCACTGTCACAGGACTAACAGAGGGAACAGACTATTACATCAGAGTCATCGCTGTCAACGACGCCGGTCCTGGAGCTCCTGGCATGACGGAACCTGTCACCGTCAAAGAGCCTCAAGGTACTGGTACAGTTCATTATCAGCTAGGTGGGATGTTTGGCCAGTGACAGAGTAATTTGCCTTATCATTTTGTATGACATAAAAACAAATCATAACAATGTTTTTTGAGCTTGTTGTAGTGCAGTTGAATTCAGAGCAATCTGATCATATTGCATAATTATGTATGATTGCATGTATGTATTATTTACAATAAGCATTGACAATATATCATAAAACTGCTAGTCTATCAATCTACAAAATCCCTACTACTTACATTTATAAAGAACTTTGACAGGCTTGACTTGCTTGATTAGGAATATTCTGTCATCATAATTCGATTTCAATGATAGTATTTTGCCTTCAGAATTACATTATCTTACAATACATGACTGACTTTTCTTTTGTATTTCTCCCTCAGAGCCTCCTGCAGTGGACTTTGATGCCTCTGTGAAGAACGGAGTGATCATCAAGGCCGGAGAGCCTCTTAGGCTACCTGCTCTGGTGAACGGTAGACCCCAGCCAGAGGTCAAATGGACCAAAGATGACGCTGAAACTGAGAAGGAGAGGATGATAATTGAGACAGAGGGAAAAAACAGCGTCCTGTTCATTAAGAAGGCTGTGAGGACGGATCATGGAAAGTACCAGATCTCTGGTACCAACAGCAGTGGGACAAAGACCGCAGAGACTAGAGTGGATGTCATGGGTCAGTTCTTCCCTAAGTTTCTGAAAAAACATTTGTACCAATACTGCTGTCTATTTTAGAAACTTTAAAAATAGGACTAGTTAACATAATTATTGCAGTATTGAAGCTACTTAAATGAACCATGTCTGTGTGTCTCCAGATGTCCCTGGACCAGTGGTTGACCTGAAGACGGTGGTGGTGACCAAGAAGAACATCACCCTGACCTGGTCTGACCCACTGGACAACGGAGGCAGCGACATCATTGGCTATGAGGTGCTGAGGAAGGACGCCAAGATGAAGCTGTTCCGCCAGCCCATCGAAATGGCCTCCTGTAAGTGTGACATCCAGGGCCTGCTGGTCGGAGAGGAGTATGACTTCAGAGTCATCGCTAGGAACAAATATGGAGATGGAGCCCCAGCTGACCTAGGACCCATCCTCGCTGTGGATCCTAAAGGTAATTACCCACAATATGATGTGGTGCTCTGATTTTAATCTGACACTTTCCAACATTTGGTGTGATCTGTGACAATTAAAGTACCAAAGTACAAAGGTATGTTCAAATAGATCAAATTGCCAAAATGTAGAATAGGGTTAGGGTTAGGATTTTAGGTTCAAGTAGTGATATGATTTTTTTTAAAAATCATAAAAAATGATGTTTGACCTCCAGGTACTCCCTCTGCTCCTGAGAAGCTTCACTACACCGACAGAGGAAAGAGCACTGTCACCCTGGCCTGGCAGCCCCCTCGTACTGACGGAGGCAGCCCCATTAGAGGGTACTATGTGGAGAAGATGAGGTCTGACAGCAATGAGTTTGATGTGGCCAACCGTAAGATCTTCTCAGAGTGCTTTGGAACCATTGAGAACCTGTCGGAGAACCAAGAGTACCAGTTCCGTGTCAAGGCCGTGAATGAGGTTGGAGATGGAGAGCCTTCCAAGCCCATCACCGTCAAGATCCAGGACGATGAAAGTATGAAAAACACACATATAGTCACTATGGCTGCATGTCCACAAGATACCTGAGCCTTCTCATAGCACAACTTCCACTAATTTGCTGTACTCTGCTAGCAAACAAGGTATACTCGGTGGACACAGTGGCAACATTACATTAGTGCTACAGATTCCTTACATGTAATTTTCAGTAATTACAATAATTTTCATGTAATTACAAATGTGTGCTGTACACATTTGTAATTACATGATTACCATAATTTTCTCACAAAAGGGTACTTCTGACATGATGAATGGTTTGTCTCGGTAGTTCCTCCAGCAATTACGGTCATGAAGTTCTTCAAGCGCAACGCCATCATAGTGAAGAAGGGTGAGGCCATTGACATCCCAGCGGAGGTGGTAGGTCTTCCTCTGCCAACCCTTCAATGGATGAAGGATGAAGTAGTGATTGACAAGCCTGATGAGGAGAAGATGACATTAGAGACTGAGGAGGTGACAACAAATTGGTTTATTTATGAATTAATAAACATATAAACAGCTGTTTTTAAAAACATATTTTTGTTATAATTATAAGTGTTGTTGTTTTTAGTTAATTTGTGGCATTTGAGATTGTCATATGCTTCTCATTGAGAAAATAAATATATTCTATGTCGTAATCATTAGGTGAACAGGACCACCCAGAGAACCAAGATTGCCATCCCTGTAACTATCAGACAGGACAAGGGCAACTACAAGCTGGTGGCTGAGAACTGCTACGGCAAAGCACAGCATGTCATTAGGGTGGAGATCCTGGGTGAGTTCACTTGAATAACTGATCTAATACTTGCACAGCTTATGATGTGCATAATTTTCCCCTGTAGGACAATGATTTCAGTTGATTTTAGTTGTAATTTTCTCAGATTTTGTTGTCTTCCTCTTGTGTGTATCATGTTACCCTTTTTGACATTAAATGGGGACATGAGACAGAAATTATGAGAAGCCAACCATATTCTCTCCTCTGCCTCTGCAGATCGTCCTCTCCCACCCAGGAACATTGTGGTGTCTGACATCAAGGCTGAGTCCTGCTACTTGACCTGGGATGCCCCAGAGGACAATGGAGGCAGTGAGATCACCAACTACATCATGGAGATGAGAGATGCTAGCAAGAAGAAATCAGACTTTGAGGTGCTGACCATCAACCTTATCGACAGAAGATATGGGGTAAGTCAAAACTGCCAAACCTAACACTGAAACCAAAATGTATGAAACTGAAAAAGACATTGATGATGTGGATGTTTGATAATTTAATAAAATATGTATATATCTACTCATATATCTCTCATATTTTGATTCTTGAATCTATCAGCAAAATCAATCGAGTGAATGAAAAACTAGCCTATTTAATGATATCTTAATGATCATATATTGTTAATAATCATATATTTAAATAACACATCTGTGCCTTAAAATAAAAAACATGGTTGTCAGAATAATGTTATGATTTAAATCCTTCATCCACATCTTCAGGTCTACAAACTGTTCACCAATGGCACCTACCAGTTCAGGATTAAGGCAGAGAACAAGTATGGCCTCAGTGATGGCTGTGAATCTGAGAAGGTCCAGCTGAGGGATCCATTTGGCCTCCCTGGACCTCCACGCAACCCCAAGATCATTGCTGTTACGGCAACCACCATGACCCTGATGTGGGATCCTCCCCTGGACAATGGAGGCTCCACCATCCAGGGTTATTGGTTGGAGAAGAGGGAGAGGGGAGCGGTGTACTGGGGTCGCGTCAACAGAGCTCCTGTGACCAAGCCTGCCGTGAAAGCCCTGCAGTACATGGTGCTGAGGCTGATTGAAGGAACAGAGTATCAATTCAGAGTGGCGGCCTGCAATGCTGCAGGAATAGGACCACACAGCGAGTCTACTGAGTCCCGCTTTGCTGTGGATCCATGCAGTGAGTATTAGTCCTTTAACAGTTGACAATATGTAGAATTATTGTTCATTCCCTTTATATTTTAATGACTGACCCATGCAGTAAGCATGCTTACTGAAAGCACCCTATTCTACATTATGAATGATTAATCTTTACCCATGTGCCCCTCACCCAGACCCTCCCAGCTCACCCAGTTCCCCCGAGGTTAAAGACAAGACCAAGAGCAGCATCACTCTCATGTGGAGCCCACCGGACAAAGATGGCGGCAGCCCCATCAAGGGTTACATCATCGAGGTCCATGAGGAAGGCTCTCCTGATTGGAGGAGGGTGAATCCTGCTGATAGGCTCCACCCAACAACCGAGATCACTGTTCCTGACTTGAAGGAGGGCAAGAAATGCAAGTTCAGAATCTATGCTGTTAACGCAACAGGAAACTCTGAGCCCGCCAAGACTGCTGACATCCTGGTTCAGGACATCCTGAGTAAGGGTTTATCATCATACAGGCAGTGTCATTTAACCATACTGTTGTGAACAAATTTAAATAACCTCAAAACATATGATAAAAGCACATTAGTATCTACAGTAAATACACAAAACATGATGTTATTTTGAAATTTATCTGAATACAGATAGGTTACACAATGTAGACATCCAAATAGCTTGATGTGTATGGACTCTATGCTTGTGTGTCCGTTCGCCAGTCGAGCCTACAGTTACTCTGGACGTGAGTGCCCATGACCTGCTGAACTGCAGAGCCGGCACTACCATCAAGATCCCTGCCACCATCACAGGAAGGCCTGTTCCCAAGGTCACCTGGACCTTTGATGGAACTGCAGAGACAGAGAAGAAAAATGAACTTCACACCCTGCCAATTGACTCAGAGGTAAGGGAATTCAGACTTAAACCTGCACTTCACAGTCACAGTATTTTTTCAGTGAGACCAACTATATATTAATGCTTATAGATCCAGAGGTTGGGATAAAAACATTGTGATGAAAACATATCTCCAAAATGTCAACTTCTCAGGAGTTGAGGAAAAACCTTTTCAGATGAATGAGCATGTACTTGTACAGTGGCTTTGAAATGGGTTTCTAGTCCTGATGTCATGGTACTTACCCAGCACATAAAAGACCATGGTATGTGTGTAACTACCTTATGAATCCAATCATGTTATCTCATTGGTCATGCTGCTGTTTCCTCCTAGGTCCACTCCACAGGCACTACCTCTAGGGTCATCATCCCAGAAAGCAAGCTGAACCACACTGGTCGTTACATCATCAATGCTGAGAGCCCTGCTGGACACAAGGTGGTCAAAGTCAGAGTCAACGTACTTGGTAAGTAGAACAGTACAACTAACCAGCAACAGTGGAGTAAAATTTTGTTCTTTTTCCCTGGGAATGAAGCATCTGTCTTAAAGTTAAAGTGTAGAAAAATAAGAAATCCAAGCCTTTGTTATTAATTATGGTTTTATGTCGATTCCCAGATCTGCCTGGACCTCCTAAGGACATGAAGGTCAGTGACATTACCAGGGGAACCTGCAGGCTGACCTGGAAACCTCCAGACAACGATGGTGGAGAGAGGGTCAAGAGCTACTTCATTGAAAAGAAGACTGTGGTGGGCAAGGCCTGGACCAAGGTACACAGGAAAACAATACCACTACAGACATCACAGCCAACATGTCCATGTGGGGCCACATGAGTTTTACCTGGGTTACATGGGTTTCATCTGGGCATGGGCTTTGAGTGGGCTTTTTGATAGGTTGTATGTGGGCCCCAGTTGGGGTAACCAACTGCTCCGGTCTATGCATGGGTCCTGCATGCATAGGGGCGGCAGGTTGGCCTAACGGTTAGAGAGACCGACCCATCACTGGAGGGTCGCTGGCTCGATCCCTGGCACCACCAGGAGGGTGTATTCCAGCTGTGAGCTGGTGATTGAAAAATGACTGGTGCCACAGCTACAGTGCCCACCAACACTGCCGAAGTGCCCTTGAGCAAGGCACTTAACCCCCAACTGCTGAGTATATCTAGTCAGAGGTACGCGA